>ML804554.1:213499-233467 GCA_009831015.1 Picea engelmannii | reverse complement strand
AAAAACATTGTATATATTGTATGGCGAATGGTGAAATTCGATATAATGAAAATAAGAAAGGTTTTCCCGGTTGAGGCTTTCCGGTAAAAATCTCTGTGTAATCTGTGTATGAGCCATTGATTAATTTTTGTATTGCTTGAGAATCTATATGCATTGCTTTACTTCGCAGGTTTAAAACTTACACCCTCATCCTATAAATTCCTAGGATGTGAAAAAGGGCATTAGCTCCCTCTCATCATCATCCCAAATATATTGTTATAAATTCCATGTGCTTCTTCTACTCATGTGCTTCTTCTAAATATGACACTTATTTGGAAACAATACCTCTCACCAAATCCCTTATAGAATGGTGTAAAAATGATAGGGTTTCATTAAAGCGTGTAAAGTAATTATGACAACTATCAAACCTACTTGTTTAAACAATAATTGTATTGTGATTTCATTTTGTGCATGCAATGTAATTACACCAAGATTTGAAACCACATGTGACCCGTAATAACAATGTTAAGCTTCTAGTTGGAATGTGTAGAATAATCATGTTAGGATAAAAACCACAAATAGGGTAAAAAAACCACATAATTATTCGACATTATGTTTTCCATAGATTCCAAGTCAAGATCCTAGCCAACATATGCCTTGACCACACAATAACTCCTTAATACCCATCATGAGGCATGGCATATAGCATTGTCATATAGTTTGGGTGTTGACCATAACCATCAGTTCCATTTCAAAGTGTTGACTAGCCCTATTCAAAGTACAATGCATATTTTCAAGTACCAAACTGTTGATTGAAATTCATACATACATACAATTTTTTTCTCTTACTACTTGGGTTGCTCTTTTATCTCTTTTGGAATATTTCCCATCTTCAAGCTTGAAATACCATGTCTTGTTGATGTATTATGCATCCTTTTCATTAATGTTGAAACCTTTTAGCATCCTCATAAGTATGTTAGAATCCACATTGGTGTCTTTGTAGCATCTCATTTGTGTCCTAAGTTACTTTGGATGAATTATTCACTTCACATTGAGTCTGCATCCCTTTATCCTTTAATTCTAAACACATTGTTCAACCCCCAAGCTCTTCCTTTATTGAGTGAGAACTCCATTGTCTCTCTTCTATGAGCTTGACATTGGTGGAGGATTGAAGTGGTGGAGGCCCAGCTGGAAGGAACTTAGTTTCTCAGTTTCGAACCGTGCCGACATGGAAGTTTGTAACTTATTCACTTATGTTGATCATATATTAATAGAAATATTCTTTTCTCGTCCAATTAATATATTGCAAATATTTGAATTATTATTCCATGGGTGTATTTGTTATGAATGTTAATGGATTCTACTATTGAATGTGCTAACATCATATATTATCACCATATGCTTTCTTTGCTTGGTTGTTGAGGACTATTTGTAGGTATATTGTTTTGGGTCAAGTGCTCAACGGTGGACTTCATCGAACGTCTAGACGAGGTAGGAATTTTATCTTGTCTTTCTAGCATATTTGTTTATATAGCATACTTAAGAATAGAGTTGATTTCTATAGTCATTTCCGTCTGGCTAGGTGAAAACCACAATAGATGGAAATGAATGCACAAATCAACTCTATTCTCAAGTATGCTATATAAACAAATATGCAAGCAAGATAAGATAAAAGGCCTACCTCATCTAGATGTTCGATGAATTACACTGTTGAGCACTTGACCTAAAGAAATATACCTACAACTAGTCCTCAACAACCAAGCAAAGCAAGCATATGGTGATAATATATGATGTTATCACATTCAATAGAATAATCCATTAACATTTATAACAAATATGCCCATGGAATAATAATTCAAATATTTGAAAGATATCAATTGGACGAGAAAAGAGTATTTCTATTAAGATATGATCAGCAGAAGTGAATAAGTTACAGACTTCTATGTTGGCACGATTCAAAACCGAGAAACTAAGTTCCTTCTAGTTGGGCCTCCACCACTTCAATCCTCCACCAAAGGCAAGCTCATGTAAGAGAGACAATGGAGTTCTCACTCAATAAGGGTAGAGCTTGGGGGTTGAACAATGTGTTCAAACTTAAAGGATAAAGGGATGTAGACTCAATGTGAAGTGAATAATTGCTCCAGAGTAACTTTTCTCTCAAATTTGAATCATTTCTCCTCTTTTCCATAGCTCGGAATTGGCCCATTTATAGCCTTCAAGTGGAACTGAAGGGCCGAGTCGGAACATTTCCAGTATATGGAAGGCCAATGATCATTGATATCCTGTCGTGACATGGAAACCTGACACTATTTTTCATTTTTGGGCACATTTCCCAATGTACACGGGATGTAGTGGTGCAATATGTGTATACGCATTTTGTATAGTAGGAAAGGTGCGTATATGTGGAAAAACAGTATTTTTAGCTCTGGGATTTGCAAAAAGGGATTAAAAGTTTGCATGGGGAAATGGAAAAAGGCCTTATGTGCAAGATTTCATAGGGTGAGGCAAATCTTGATATAACAGATGCCCCCTAATGTGTGAGGTAAGAGGATTATCTTCGATGGCCGAAATACATTTTACAAACCCAAAACTGGAGTAATGGGGACCCAGATGGAAGAACTAGTTGCTCATTACAATCTGTGCTAACTTTACATACATGGCTACCAATTTGAATTACATTGCAGATCCATATGAAAATATACCAAACAACTATATGTGGCCATGAATAGGAAAATAAAAATGCGGTTACATGCCCAAGGTTTTCATAGTCATGAACAAAGCCCAATAGAACCAGTCTCAAAATCAATCTGAAGTTATATGTATACAATGGAGTACAATTTGATCTCCTGTGATCACTGAAATTAAACAGGTATTGGTCCAATGAAAAGGTGGAAACAGCTCAGGAAAGTTGTGGCTACATACTGATGTCTTCAAGTCTTCTACACAATCCTCCAAAGGTGCAAGTCTATATCGTCTGAATAAAGGAGTTGAGGTCGAACACAATGAGACTTCGTTTGATTACCGGTCATTGAGGTATACCATTAACAAACGTGAGACAGCCTACTGATGATGAAATTAGGTATCAAGGAACTGAATACATTCTTACAAGTGTGAATAAAGGATTCAAGGTCGAACACTTGAAGAATCCATCGATCAGGAGACATTGATGTATTCCCAACTATCAATGGCAAGAGAACCTACCACTAATGACTGCAAGCGTCTAGGTACTTATAGGACTCTAGGTCTCGTTTCAAAAATACATGAGCTAAAGTTGATGGAAGGAGACTCGTTGAAAGCAGAGAATTAAGGAATCTCTCAACGTTTAACATGAGGTACAAAGTAAGAGCTTCATGATTTGGAGGAAATTGGACGAATAACATGTTCACGGACCAATGACCCTGTGCGTCTTTCACATGTTCCAAGTGCAAGCGGTACACGAAAAAGACCCTTTTAATAGCAGCCAATGAGGAAAAATACTGACAAAGGCGAGGAAACCACCAATAATGCTAATGGAATCCAAGACACTGCACGAATCCCAATGTGTGAATAGATGTATTGCCATCAAACACAAGGTAAACCACCCAGTCAACGACCAATGATGAAATGTTGATTGTTGGGTTCAATATTACCTACCAATGAGGAAAGTAGGACCAGGGTGCATAATAGGACTACAACATCAAGTGATTCTGAGACAAACTTAGGGTATGTCCGACATGCAAAGTCAAGATTTATGAGGAATGGATGACACGGGTTGATAGAATTCCTTTGAACAAGAGCATGAGATATATGGGAGACTCCTGCAGTATAGATTTAATGATGAAACCATGAGATGCCAAAGGCATCAATCAATTTATCCATAGAGACTGGAAGAGTAACCAGTCAAGGGAGAAAACTCTCTGTAACATACTCAGCTTCCTAAGGCCATGATAAACCCCAAATTATGATGACAAATGGACTCAATAACTTTGTTCTCTGTTCAAAGGCGACATGACTGCTGCCAATATAAGATAATACTCCCTTCCCACTTGACGTTTTTTGTTTTTTCATAGTCAAATTAATGCTATGATATGGAGGAGGAAATGGCTGTCACAAGTAAGAAAAATTAGTTCTAGCAATGGAACATACCTATGCTAAATGAAAGGAGGTGAATGCGGTATATGGACACTTGGGGGAATGTTCCCTCCTAGGTATAGGGTATCAAATTTCAAAGGATATAAACGAGGCTCTGCTTGGTTGAGGATGCAAAGTTATTGAGGAAAACGGTTTATAACGCAAAGTGAGAACCGGCTATAGGTTCAATATTGCAAGCAAGGGCATCAGATGCAATCACAACTTAATGCCAAAAAATTTCCTTTTTCATAATATTAGTCTACTTGGTTTGAAAAAGGGATAAACTTGCACCAAATAGACGTCCTTTCAAATCCAATTTATGAGTGTGAAAGAGACAAGTTCGCTCGACAATCTTTTCGCTTTTTGAAAATGAGTCAGAAAAGAGCTTAACTAAGACTCATGCCCTTTCAAGTCCAATTTAACGAATGTGAAGGGTAAAAATTCACTCGGAAATCTTTTTCATTTTTTAGATGAGTCGGAAAAGAACTTAAATCATACTCGCTTGAGAGTTTCTAGGAGGCATGTCATGGGGGAGGCCAAGGCTCCCATGTTGGACTTCTGTGAATTGTCAGTATCTTATGAATAGATAACATAATCTTAAAAAAACCCAAATCTCTCCAAGTCAAGGAGGATAAAGTGCTAGCAGAGGTTATCGTCTCCGTGATATATCGGATAATGTCTCTTACTTGAAAGGACATAGGTGGGGTAATTGCATACCCCATAAGACCATCCCAACCAAAGGGAACTTCCTCAGGACTTGGAGGGAGAGTACTCGGGGAGAGTAAAACTCTCTCTTGTTGAGAATGTGCAGTATCAGAAATGCTAATGACATGGTTGAAGGATGCATCACCCTCCAAAAGGAGAGTTTGATTGACCAGAGGTTGCACTGGTACGACCACTTCTTCAACTCTAGGTTGAATAGGATGCATGATAACAGGGACAGGAGACACATCACCCTTTCCAATAGGGGTGTGGTCAGGATAGGATTGCATCAGCATGAATTTCATGTCAATAAAAGGAGAAACAGGGTGTGGGGAAACCATAGACACCTCAGAACTCGAAGGGCCATCAGGTGAGAACCACGCTTCTAGTATCTCGGAAATAGCGGGACACAAATGAGTAAGGTGATTTCCTTCGCAAGTCTTGCAAAGGAATCTAGCCTTACGTCTGGCACATCTAGGCTTCTCAATTGTATGAATGCCCCTAGCATCATTTATAATGGTTGGTGACATGCTCTCAGCATGACTGGAAGAGGCTGGAGAGTCATCTCCCATGTGATATACAAAGGATGGAGATGTGACATCGATATGACTCGTGGCGACTAGAGTGATGCCCCCATCATGACTAGTAGCAGCTTATTGCGGGTCTTCAACGTGACTTGCAGGGGTTGTAGACCAATCTCCAACATGACCAGCAGTGGTTGGCGATGGGGCTCTAGTATGATTGGAAATTACTGGACTAGCAGCGATTGTGAGTTGCGGCATTTTCATTCCAGCATGAGACTAAACTTCACAAGACGAAGTCGAGGAAAGTAGGGTCCAAGGATCGTTAAATAAGAATTCTGGAAAGGACCGGACCTATCCAATGAAACGGGCCTATTGGACATGGTGTAAACATGGTGAATGTGTGTCATGAAGTCGAAGGTACCCAGAAGGGATGAATACATTCTGACATCGATATTTTCAGTTGTCAGATGAGAATTGTCGACCATGGGGATCGACGGTCCAACAGATGCATTGGGGCTAGCATACTCAAAGGATAACTGGTCGACCGTCATGATATTCCCATCGTGAGGAAAACAAAGAGTGTGAAAGATGGACGATATGACGAAATTAATAGAATAATTCCAATTGCATCTTAGTAACAAGTTATAATCGAGGGGCGCATCAACCACCTTGACATCCACCTCTATCGTTTTCCCACCTAACTAGACTGTAAAGGAAGGAATAATACCATGAGGGTGGAAGGAACGACTGTCAAAAGAAGTCAACATGGTTGAATATTGAAAGAGAGTCAAAGATCCAAGAGATTTCCAACAGATCAGGGACATCACACATGTAGCAATGCCTTCATCAACAACCTCATGTTTGATGGTATACTTCAAGTAACCCACGTGGATTTTGAATTACACATGGTAAGGAAATCGAGGATTCACATTTGTGACATCAAACTTGATAACTTTCGAGCCACTAGGGTCTAGAGATCCTAATGCAGATAGAAAGGAATTCCTCTATGAGGGACACGTCTGGAGTACCTGCAGTGCCGACATCGCACAAGGGGTTTGACCCATGTCTTAAAAAATAGAGTAGTTTTGGGCAGATCTAGAATTTGGATTGTGGGTAGAGCGCTTGAGTACTCGTTTCATAATACGAGGTGGTGGCTCTGGTTTTTCAATCTGCAAAGGAATATCTGGAGGAGGAGGAGGATATTTTAGACCAGGTACAGTTTGTGAAGAACTATAATCACAAGACCAGGTGGCTACATTAACCTGAGAATTGACCATATTGATACATAAATGGTCATCGTCTTGTGTTGGTGGATTTTGACTTCCACTGGCCACATTTTTGGCATTTGAGGAGCTTGAGGCCATGTGTTGGTTATGTGGAAAAGAATTCATCGGCACGGTGGGCGGTAGAGATAAGAGCCTCGCAACTTCCACAAGTTTAGGGCATAAATGATTAAGGTGATCATCTGTACAAAGCTTACAGGGAAATTTCACCTTACGCTTTTCTTTCTTGCCCTCATCATCATTATTATTTTTCCTCTCATTATTACCTATAATTATCCCAAGCCATTATGCCAGGATCATCACAGTTTTGGGTGTCTTTTAAAACTTTTCTGGTTGTGGTATTTCATTAAACACTTTGTTGACCTACTTGTTTACATGTGTTTACTTGCTAAATGGCCTCTTGATTTCGGCCTTAGGGTTTACTGATGCATTTATATGTGTGTATGCAGCTATAAACAAGAATATATAACCATGGAACATACCTCAACCATATGCAATAGGATAGACAAGCCAAAACATCTCAAATATGATTTTATTCATGAAATAGAGGAACCTGCTACAATAAAGATGTCGATCTAGAATGCTCAACAGATGGCTCCAAGATAGAAGTATGAACTGCTACAAAATCTCCTAACAATACAAAATAAGCCTCCAAAGGATGGATACACAATGAATACTGAATACAAGTAGATATGGGCCGTAAGAATGCTAAACTCCCAAGATGGAAGGTGCCACGCCCTACTGGATAGTTGAAGCTCCTCAACAATTCGGTCTTGCTACCAGAACTGTCCAATCACCCCAAGAAATATGCCAACTGATAGATCAAGAAACTGTAAGGACAACCTAGGTGCCCAAATCTCCAAAGCCACTCTCAAACCCTGTGGATCTAAAACTCCTCCACTGAATGGTGTGCCCCCCTATATGCCTGAAACCCTAGATAATTCGGCCTAGATGAATGAGGCCTCCAAACCTCCTAAATGATCCAAAATGATAGATTAGGCAATCACAAACCCCTGAAAGAAGTTTCAAGGTCATATATGAGGTATAGCCTCCTAGATTTTCAAATCACTGAATCACCAAATCGTTCTCTCTCTCCCAAAACCGTCCCAACCTCTAGATGATGATCTAGTCGTGCTAACTCCTCAAGAATGGACTAGATCCGATGTCCAAAGCCCTGCAATGAATACCCAAGTGATAGAATCTCCAAAGACCCTACCAATCACCTGTAATGAATCTCTCTCCAAGAATGGTTTGCTCCCCTTGCTGGAAACCCCCAATGGTGTGCCCTCCTTCTCTTCCTATACCTGTGGCTGGTGTAGAACCCTCTTGTACTGATGTAGAGCTAAACTATAATGGTGTGGAGGAGTATTGCATCCCCGAGACCAAGCTTGGGACAATATAGGTGGAATATTTCACCATCGAATCGTCCTCTAGGGTTTGTTAAGTCAATACCCTCAAAACCCCCAATGCTGGGCTCACTAGCTAGAAGCCAGCTATGAAAATATGATCATACATGAATGAATGAGTAGAGGACTGTGCCTTTCCTTTATACTTTTTGGCTCACCTTGTCCCTCCAAATTGAATTTCATTTTATTAATATTTAATTAATTAATTAAATCACTTTAACTAATTAATTAACCTTTTTACCTCTGAAAATCTCCTTATCTCTCCTTGTGGCTTCCCTGGCCACTGAAAGTCACTTCTCACCATCCCATCATGTAGTGTTTCTTCTCCCGATTCTAATGAGCTATTACACTGAGAGGTTCCTCCAAGTAATGTGCCCAAAATGACCTCTTTAGTGAATTTAATTGACTTATAGCCCAAAATAGTCAAAATCATGGAAATCATCGGAATGCAACGGAACCAAAGCCAACCTGTGCGGAATGGCTCATAATGATGAAATGTGATGAGAAATGCAATTTTTACCCCACAATGCCTCTCAATAACCCTTGTACTCGCTATAACATCCATCTGGCTACTCTGGTCATCATAAACCTATGCACTGTGATGATGTCCCAAAGTGGGGACATTACAGTCCTCCGTGCTAGAAAATTGCTTGTCCTCAAGCAATAACCAAATCCACTCAAATAAAATACTAGGATCCCATGTCCACCTATGGGATACATAGTATAACCCATCCAAGGATGAACACTCATACACTCTACCCCCTGGGTCCCATGTCAAGTCATGAACTGCTAGCTCTTAGGAAGTATAACCCTAAAATATACCAACTCCGGGAGTCTCCTGCATATGACACATGGAATCATCTCAGAATGAATCCATCCTCCAAGTCTCTATCAATATTCATACGGCCTCCAGCAACTACTCATGCCGATGCCCGAATGAGGTGCTGCAAGACCTCTGTGAGACACTCGCAAGTGATGGGCTCCTCTCAACACTGAAGCTCAATGGAAAGTTAGAATAACTTTCCTCTGCAATAGTCCACTATCCCCTGTCAGTCAGTGAAATTCTCAATCCCGCAATCCCTGGGTCCCATTCTAACTTCTATTGAAGATCACCCTATTGGCCCTACACTACTCTGACCATGACTGTCTACCCCCCTGCATACATCTAAAATCCTCCTCTCCTGGGTCCTCCAGCTGAAATACTTGTGACCATTGGATTTGTTGTCCAGAAACTGTATCAGTAAAGAAACCTTTGTAGAAGAAGTACCTATCCAAATATCTCCATGCCCTACCATGATGATCAAGAGGAAGAAAAGGTCTTGCCTCATAGGACAAGCACCTGCAGGCCCACTCCAAACCAACCCAAGGTGGAGTGTGTGGCTCTTTGGTGCAACCTAGGTCGTCATGTAGTGAAACATCCTGCTAACCAAGTGAACTCCCGGATCCCATGGCAAACTTGGAAGTTTATCACTTCCAGTCGTTGTTAGTTGCTCCTATGTCAGACTGATCACTATCGGAAGCCCTCTGTGCTCATCTATCGTCACCTAGTCTATGATGCTCACCATCACGCACCAAGTATCAACTATCTGTCCAACACGATCCACCTCTAACCTGTTGTATGTTGTAAAAGTACTCATGTCATGTAGTCTCGGCCTACTCACTCTCCATTCCCTCAACCACAGCCTATCCCTCCTCATGTTGTTGTCTATGATAAAAGTGTCAAGATAGGCTAATAGAAACATATGCAATTGACTATAGGACTAGGAGGTGTCACATTCTTTTGTCAATCCCAAGGATTCGACCAGAAGCTCATCCATCGGTATCCATGATAGATGCTCTCCTGTGGTCATCACCGAATTCCAACCATCTAGTACAAATGAAAGTAACCCCTCTGACCGCTAGTCAACCAACCTACATCTCTCATTTCCCATGCAACTGCTAAAATGGTGAAGGTGATCTCCCACAACTATGTGTTGTTGTAGAGGAGTGACATATACATACTCCCCTAAGTGTGTCTCCTCCCTGCAAGGTACTATACCCCTCTGAATGCCATCATACATCTCGTCATGACTCTATGAACTATCCCTCATCACCGTATGCTCCGTCATACTCATGGCGTCTCCTGCAGACTCATGTTGCATCATAAATCTAGGTTGTACTGCTAGATCAACCTATACATGGAGGTCAAGTGCTCTCGAAACACAAATGGAAGTGTCCTCCCTCAACTGGTGCTCCTCTGCTAGACCACCAACATCCTCTAGCCATGTGACCAAAGGATATATCAGAGTGTCCACCAGGATAGATGAAGTGGATCTCTGATAGATCTCCTCAAGAAGCTCCTATGATCTGGACTCTGATTCTTGAAGGGCTATATGTGTGCCTCTCAAGAATCCTCTAGTACTCTCCAACTCCTGAGTGATTTGGTCCATCTCCAACTCCTACTCCCTCGGAGCCTCATGATATGTCTCACCAATCCTCAATAGGTATCCCCTATCAATCATCAATTGTTGGTAAATGGTCCTCATCATAGATACTCTCTCCCTAAGAGTATGAAATTCCTCCATGGAAAATCCCTCATCTGCACTATTGTGTGCCACTGATGCCTCCCAGCAGTAATCGGCCACTAATGCATGTGTTTCATCAAAACGTCTAGTGGTTGTCATGATCATAGCCTCGCTAACTCTCAATTGTCCTGCTAAGTAATGTGACTCTTGATCATACTCATGCTGAGGTACCACCTCATGCCTCTCACTGCTAGTGCCATCACTAAAATCCTCAACAACACTCTCTGCAAAAGATAAAGTGTTGAACTGCTTGTTGTCTACTGTTCCACTGGGCCTACCCATACCTAACTACACATCATCCTCAACTGGTAGCTCCCTCTGAATCATATTGTATCTGGTGTGAGCAGTTGTATCCTCCTGTGCACTCAACCTGCTACTATCACATGTTCTTGGATACCATATAGTTGTATCCAGACACATGCTATGGTCATCCTGAATACTAAAGAGTGCATCCTCATCAATGCAGGTTGATCCTGGAAGTAAGTTCTCCATCAACCTGTCAATCTCCACCATCTTCTCAACTAATGGAGTCTCCAAAATCTATGACTCAATCTCCTCATGCTGAACTGAATGTGTAGGGTCAATTGCATGTACATTTTGTACCTCCTCCTGGGTCTGTGGGTCTACATGTCCATGGTCTGAAACCCTCACACTAGGCTCATCCATCACATCTGATGTGCCACTAATCTCCTCATGTGACGTGGCTATCATGGATGCCTGAGGGGATGACCAAGGTGCCACAGCCCTCATAGGGAGCTCATCCGATCCAGGTGCTAACACGTGTGAATCCTCACTAGTGTCACCACTCTACTGAGGTGTAAGGTCATCAATAATATGTGATATGTCTGCTGAAGTACTGGTGCTATTATCCTGTCCACCCGACTATCTATCCACTACACAAGGGTCACTATCCACCTCAAGCATGATAGAATCATCAACCTTTGTGCAAGAGTCACTATCACTAGCCTCTGTGCAAGAGTCAGTATCACTAGCCTCTATGCAAGAGTCACTATCATCATCGAACTGCTCCAAATCCTCATCATCATTGTCATAGTGCACCTCAATGATATGCTTCTTACCCTTACCCATACACCTATGATATGGTTCCCAAGGCACCTTGCAACTGTAGCAAAGTTTCGTGCTCCTAATGGGTGTGGGGTTTCTCTGTGATTCCCTCCATATAGTTGCTCTGGCTCTATTTCACTCTACTATGTTGGTCCAATATGTCACCTCATCTTTGCCCCAACTGGGGTTTTTCATGGATATAAATTTTTGGAGAGTTATTAGAGGCCCAAGTCTCTCACAAAGTGCATGATATTCCCTTTCACAACTCACCGCTTCTCTAACAAAATCTATAGAACCCATATTTATTTATGGAATATCCCTCAGGCTGGCAGGAGTCTAAGCTTTGATACCACTGTAATGATCCCAAGCCATTATGCCAGGATCATCACGGTTTTGGGTGTCTTTTAAAACTTTTCTGGTTGTGGTATTTCGCCAAACACTTTGCTGACCTACTTGTTTACATGTGTTTACTTGTTGAATGGCCTCTTGATTTCGGCCTTAGGGTTTACTAATGCACTTATATGTGTGTATGCAGCTATAAACAAGAATATATAACCATGGAACATACCTCAACCATATGCAATGGGATAGACAAGCCAAAACATCTCAAATATGATTTTATTCATGAAATAGAGGAACCTGCTACAATGGAGATGTCGATCTGGAATGCTCAATAGATGGCTCCAAGATAGAAGTATGAACTGCTACAAAAGCTCATGATAATACAAAATAATCCTCTAAAGGCTAGATACACAATGAAGACTGAATACAAGTAGATCTAGGATGTAAGAATGCTAAACTCCCAAGCTAGAAGGTGCCATGCCCTGCTAGATAGCTAAAGCTCCTCAACAATTTGGTCCTGCTACCAGAACTGTCCAATCACCCCAAGAAATACGCCAACTGATAGATCGGGAAACTATAAGGACAACCTAGGTGCCCAAATCTCCAAATCCACTCTCAAACCTTGCGGATCTGAAACTCCTCCACTGAATGGTGTGCCCCCCTGGATGCCTAAAACCCTAGACAATTCAGCCTGGATGAATGAGGCCTCCAAACCTCCTGAAACTCTCCAAAATGATATATTGGGCAATCACAAACCCCTGGAATAAGTTTCAAGGTCAGATATGAGGTATATCCTCCTAGATCTACAAATCATTGAATCACCAAATCGTTCTCTCTCTCCCAAAGTTGTCCCAACCTGTAGATGATGATCTAGTCATGCTAACTCCTCAAGAATGGACTATATATGATGTACAAAGCCTTGCAATGAATACCCAAGTGATAGAATCTCCAAAGACCCTTCCAATCACCTGTAATGAATCTCTCCAAGAATGGTGTGCCCCCCTTGCTGGAAACCCCCAATGGTGCGCCCTCCTTCTCTTCATGTGCCTATGGCTGGTGTATAACCCTCCTGTACTGATGTAGAGCCAAACTAGAATGGTGTGGAGGATTATTGCATCCCCGATACCAAGCTTGGGACAAGCTAGGTGGAACCTTTCACCACTTAATCGTCCTCTAGGGTTTGTTAAGTCAAAACCCTCAAAACTGCCAATGTTGGGCTCACTAGCTAGAAGCCAGTTATGAAAATATGATCATACATGAATGAATGAGTAGAGGACCATGCCTTTCCTTTATACTTTTTGGCTCACCTTGTCCCTCCAAAGTGACTTTCATTTTATTAATATTTAATTAATTAATTAACCTTTTTACCTCTGAAAAGCTCATCATCTCTCCTTGTGGC
Source organism: Picea engelmannii (assembly GCA_009831015.1). Lineage (NCBI taxonomy): Eukaryota > Viridiplantae > Streptophyta > Pinopsida > Pinales > Pinaceae > Picea > Picea engelmannii. The sequence continues at coordinate 220,093 of ML804554.1, read as the reverse complement.
TTCCATGTCCACTGAAAGTCAATTCTCACCATCCCATCATATAGTGTTGTTTCTCCTGATTCCAATGAGCTATTACACTGATAGGTTCCTCCAAGTAATGTGCCCAAAATGACCTCTTTAGTGAATTTAATTGACTTTTAGCCCAAAATAGTCAAAATCATGGAAATCGTCGGAATGCAACGGAACCAAAGCCAACCTATGTGGAATGGATCATAATGATGAAATATGATAAGCAATGCAAGTTGGACCCCACAATGCCTCTCAATAACCCCTGTACTCGCTATAACATCCATCTGGCTACTCTAGTCATCACAAACCTCTCCACTGTGATGATGTCCCAAAGTGGGGACATTACATTACCATTGTCCTTGGGTTTATTATTACTCTTCCCATCGTTATGATTATTATTACGTCATTTCTTTTTATTCCCATCTGGTTTCTAGTTACCATTTGTGTCGATCGACGATTTCAAGGAATGTACATCCGCTGACTAAGTGGGATTGGAAGACACAAACGAAGCTAGCCCTCCTACAGACTGGTTTAGAGAGAACTCTTTCAAATGGCTTGTCACTGAGTCTAGGGATTTCACATTGGCGGAGCCTACAATGCCATCAGCATGAGGTCTGGTCTTTTGTTTAGGGTGATAGTTTGACCTCGGTGTGTCTGGAAGAATATGGTATAACATCCCAGACTGAGTGTATATAAGATCTAACTGTTGGGATTTGAAGATTGATTATTCCTCATATGTAACCCCATATGTAGCAACATACTTCGAGATAGGAGGCTTCAAAGACTTAAGAAACCACTCTAAAAGAAATCTCGGGGGTATGTAGGTCTTAATCAACCTCTTCTGTCTACGCCACTCCTAGATGTGATTTGAGATATGAGTGGTTGTGTCCTGGCATAAGGTCGACAGAATTTCTAGGCTAGCATCGTAACGAACCGACAATTGGAAGTGGTTAAGGAAGACTAGTACCATCTGACTAAAGGTCCTGTATTCCCCCCTAGGTAGCTCGATATACCATTTCACGACAACCCCTATGACGGTGCATTGAAATAATCTTAACTGAATGGAATCTTCATTAAGGGAATTCGAAGAGCACCATAGGTGAAAGGTGGTGACATGATCACCAAGATCCTTGCCATTCTTACCTTAAAATTTTGGAATGTACGAAGGAAGGTTGGTGTATACGGGGGGCCATGTAGGATCATGACACACAGGTTCATTCATCAACTTAGACAAGTCTGGCAGATTAAGCATGGCCAGAAAAGGGAGATGGGGTTGCGGCATCTGGCCCTAAGCTCCCTGGAAAGATTGTGTTTGGGGAATTGCAACCTATCCAGGGTTATGGTAAGCACCATGGCCTTGTCTGGGGTTGTAATACCCTCCTCCAGGATGATTCATAAGAGGTTGGTTGGGCAACAATCCAGTAGGAATGTTCTGATGGGGTTTATAAAAAATTCCCCCAGCCGGAGTGGCTCTAGGTTGGGGGTTTCCAAAGGTGTGAAACTAACCTCCTCTGAGTGTGAATCTGGAGGATAAAGGTGTATTCACCATGCCAAACGTGTTGGTCGAAATTGGAACTGAGGAGGTGAGGGTATAGGATGGAACTTGAGCAGAAGCTTGTCTGCCAGGTTGGTTGCTCCACCCAGAAGAAATGAGATTAGACCTGGGGTTAAAAGAAGGAATGCCTCCCATAGTAGGAGTCGTTTGAGGGATTTGAGAGCCACCAAAAGAGAATGGAGTATAAGGATGGGTTGTGCCCCCAAGTCCAATTCTAGCATTAGCGACAGCAGCTGGGATGGAGTTTGAAAACTGAGAGGTAAAATTTAGCATACCATAGGAAAAAGGACTAGAGGCCATAGGGATGGACTAAACATTATAGCCCAATGAATGACCAAGAGACCCAAATGGGTTCATGGTAATAGGTTGAGAATTCACTATAGGATGATCAATAGTGATGATATGTGCCTCTGGCACTACAACCATTGTGGTTGCAGGAGTCGAAGGGGTGCCATTAACTATAGTAGGTGTGGGAGTTGAGGGACTCCTAGTATTGTGATGACTCAGTTGATGTCTCTAACCATCCATGTTTACCTATAATTCCAAAAGGAGACCATTCTCCAAATCCACTCCCACGCATATTTTTTCTCTAAAGCGTCAATTTTGAAAAACAAGGGCTTGGGTGATTGTGGGTGGCATGCTCATGTGGGCATTGGTGAAACACACTTGTAGAAGATTATGGAACTGAATTATGTTGCTCGGTTTCGATTTTATGCCCCTGAACCAAATTCTTAATGTTTCCTTGAATGGCTTAAGGAGGTGAGTTGTAACTCGCCATAAAAACATAACCGAGCCTCAGATGAAAAAAACAATTCAATTGTGTTGGACTCGTGACACCAAATTATAGATAGGGGCACTCCTCTACTCTGATTTTGTTTCCCCAAAAATTATTTATTTGACGATCTCTAAAATTAGGGTTTTTATTAGTAAGGGACAATGCAATTTTTGCATTAGAGGTTGATTTTAAAAAACACTAGATTAGGTGATTATGGGTAGTGTGGTCATGTGAGACTTGACCAAACACTCTTGTGGGAGCTTACTTAACTCAATTATGTTACTCAATTTTGATTTTATGCCCCCAGACCAAATTCTAAATCTGTCCCTGAATGGCTTCAAGAGGCGAGTTGCAACTCACCATAAAACTCTAATCGAGCCTCAAATGGAGAAACCATCAATTGTGTTGGACTCCTGACACCAAATTATAGCTAGGGGAACCCCTCCCCTATGATTTTATTTCACGAAAAATTATTTGTTGGACGATCTTCGGAGCTATGTTTTTTCTCAATAAGGGAAAAATAAATTTTTGCACTTGGGGTCGATTTTGAAAAACACTGGATCAGGAAATTGTGGGTAGTGTGGACATGTGGGCCTCAACCAAACACACTTGTGAGAGCTTACATAAACCAATTATTCTACTCATTTTTTGTTTTATTCCCCTGAACCAAATCCCAATGTGTCTCTGAATGGCTTCAAGAGGCGAATTGCAACTCACCATAAAACTCTAATCGGGTCTTTGATTGATGAACCATCAGTTGTGTTGGACTCCTAACAGTGAATTATAGCTAGAGGAATCATTCCCTTGTGATTATGTTTCCTATAAAATTATTTGTTCTAGGATCTCCAGAGTTAGGGTTTTGCCTAGTAAGGAACAATGCAATTTTTTCATTAGGGGTCGATTTTTAAAAACCCTAGCTTGGGTGATTGTGGGTAGTGTGGTCATGTGGGCCTTGGAAAAAAACACTTGTGGGAGCTTATAGAACTCAATTATGCTAGTTGGTTTGGATTTTTTTCCCCTAGACCAAATTCCCAATGTGTCCCTGAATGGATTTAGGAGTCGAGTTGCAACTAAACATAAAAATATAACTGGACCTTGGATGGACAAAATGTCCAATGTGTTTGACTCCTGACATGAGATTGTAACTAGGATCACCCCTCCCCTGTGTTTATGTTGACCCAAAAATTATTTGTTGGTTAATCTCCAAAATTAGAGTTTTACTCAGTAAGGGACAATGCAATTTTTAGCATTAGTGGTCAATTTTGAAAAATGTTGGCTTGTGAAATTTTGGGTAGCGTGTTCATGTGGGCCTTGGTCAAACAAACTTTTGGGAGCCTACAAAACAAAATTACATTGCTCAATTTCAATTTTATGGCCCCAGACCAAATTCCCAATGTATCCATGAATGGCTTCAAGAGGCGAGTTGCAACTCGCCATAAAACTCTAACCAACCCTCATATGGACAAACTGTTGGTTATGTTGGACTCATAACATTGGATTACAACTAGGGACACCCATTCCTTGTAATTTTGTTGCATAGAAAATTCTTTGTTGGACAATCTCTGGAACTAGGGTTTTTCTCAGTAAGGGACAATGCAATTTTTGCACTATGGGTCGATTTTGAAAAACCCCATCTCAAGTGATTTTGGGTATTATGGTCATGTGAGCCTTGGCCAAACACAATTGTGAGAGCTTACTTAACTCAATAATGTTGCTTGGCTTTGTTTTTATGCCCCTGGACCAAATTATCATTGTGTTCATGAATGACTTCAGAAGGTGAGTTACAACTCGTCATAAAACTCTAACCAAGCCTAGATGGATGAATCGTTGGTTGTGTTGGACTCCTGAAACCACTCCCCTATGATTCTTTTATCTGGAAAATGCTTTATTCTAGGATCTTCAGAACTAGGGTTTTGCTAAAAAAGGAACAATGCAATTTTTTCCCTAGCGATCGCTTTTGAAAAAAACTAATTCGGGTTATTGTGGGTAGCATGGTCATGTGGGACTTGGAGAAACACACTTGCAGGAGCTTACAAAACTCAGTTATGCTGCTCGACTTGAATTTTTTCCCTCTAACCAAATTCTCGATCAGTGTTTCTAAATGGCTTTAGGAGGTGAGTTGCAACTTGATAAAAAAATCTAATCGAGCCTCGGATAGATGAACCATCACTTGTGTTGGACTCCTAATTAGGATTTAATCTAGGTGAAATCCTTCCCTATGATTGTTTTGTTCAAAAAATGCTTTGTTAGATAATCTCTACAACTAGGGTTTTCCTTAGTAAGGGACAATGCAATTTTTGCACTAGAGGTAGATTTGAAAAACATTTACTCTAGCGGTTGTGGGTGTGATGATCATGTTGGCCTTGGTCAAACACACTTGAAATATCTTGTGTAACTCAATCATGCTTATTGGTTTGGTATTTTTTCCCTTAGACCAAATTCTTAATGTGTCCCTAAATGGATTTAGGAGGCGAATTGCAACTCGTTATAAAACTCTAATCGGGGCTCAAATGGACGAAATCCCGATTGTGTTGGACTCCTCACACTGGATTACATCTAGGGGAACCTCTTCCTTATGATTTTGTTGCCTGAAAAATATGTTTTCCTAGGATCTATGGAACTGGGGCTTTGCTCAGTAAGGGACAATGCAATTTTTGAATTATGGATCAATTTTGAAAAACACTAGATTGGGATATTGTAGGTAGCATGGTCACATGGGCCTTGGAAAAACACATTTGTGGGAGCTTATAGAACTCAATTATGATTTTCAATTGGGATTGTTTTCCTCCAGACCAAATTCTAAACATATCATTGAATAGCTTTAGGAGGTGAGTTGCAACTCGCCATAAAACTCTAAACGGGGCTCGGATGGATGAATTGTCAATTTTCATGGAATCCTGACATCATATTATACCTAGGGAACCCCTCCCCTATGATTCCATTTCCAAAAAAATGAATTGTTGAATGATCTCCGAAACAAGGGTTTTTCTCAATAAGGGACAATGCAATTTTTGCACTAGGGGTCAATTGTGAAAAACACTAGCTTGGGAGATTATGGGTAGCGTGGTCATGTGGGATTTGGGTAAACGCACTTGCAGGAGCTTGTGGAACTCCATTATGCTACTTGGTTTGGATTTTTTTCCCTTGGACCAAATTCCCAATGTGTCCTTGAATGGTTTAAGGAAGTGAGTTGCAACTTGCCAAAAACTCTAAACGGGCCTTGAATGGAGAAACCATTGGTTATGTTGGAATATTGACATAGGATTACAACTATGGCCACCACTTCTTGTGATTTCATTTCCCTAAATATGCTTTGTTGGACGATCTATGGAATTAAAGTTTTTCTCAGTAAGGGATAATGCAATTTTTTCACTAGGGATCGATTTTGAAAACACTGGCTTGGGTGATTATGGTTAGCATGGTCATGTGGGCCTTGGCCAAAAACACTTGCAGGAGCTTATGGAACTCAATTATGTTTCTTAGTTTGGATTTTTTTTACCCATACCAAATTCTCAACGTGTCCCTAAATGGATTCAAGAGTTGAGATGTAACTTTCCATAAATTTTTGACTGAGCCTCGAATGGATGAATCGTCGGTTGTGTTGGAATCCTAACACATGATTATAGTAAGGGGTGCCTCTCCCTATGAATAATTCACTCTTGGTCGTCCATAAGGAGATATATTTTCACTCTTGTCAAATGTCTATGGGTCTTGGGTTGTTAACCTATTTTCTTAAGTCCAAAAAAGATGAGCTCTTAGCCAATTAAACATAGCTTTATATCTTATTCCAAGACCAAAATTAAACTTATATTTAAAAACGAGAAATTAAGGGGAAAAAATCAATTGATTTTTATGCAATGAGAAAGATCATCAAAATGAATATATCACCTTTTGTGGCCATATATTTAATAAGTTGAAAGATCCCAAAGTTAATGTAAGATAATTTGATTTTACCAATGTGTTTCCAAATATTGCCTAAATTAAAACACCAAAATTTTATTTAAATTATGTTAGAGTACAAAGGTTTAAAAAGAAATGGAAAATGGGGTCACTATATTTTCCTCAAAGTCAATGGGGGACGCTCATGATTTAATGACATAAGACAAAGTGGCCTTGCATGATAATGCATCATCGTCATCGTCATCGTCATCATCATCATCATCATCATCGTCATCGTCATCGTCATCGTCATCATCATCATCATCATCATCATCATCATCATCGTCATCATCATCGTCATCATCATCGTCATCGT
>ML804554.1:199177-210537 GCA_009831015.1 Picea engelmannii | reverse complement strand
TAACTATAATTATTGAAGAAGAACACATAACAAAGATATTATAGAGTGTAACTTAGAATTGTTATAGACCATGAAATTTAGAGTCCTCATAAATATTATGCACTATGAATATTCAAAGGCAGTAAACATTGCATCAAGCTTAAAATGAATAACACCTAACATATGTCCATTTTTCCTAACTTGAAATAAATCAAACAACATTAACTATAATTATTGAAGAAAAACACATAACAAAGATATTATAGAGTGTGACTTAGAATTGTTATAGACCATGAAATTTAGAGTCCTCATAAGTATTATGCCCTATGAATATTCAAAGGAAGTAAACATTGCATCAAGCTTAAGATGAATAACACCTAACATATGTCCATTTTTCCTAACTTGAAATAAATCAAACAACATTAACTATAATTATTGAAGAAAAACACATAACAAAGATATTATAGAGTGTGACTTAGAATTGTTATAGACCATGAAATTTAGAGTCCTCATAAATATTATGCCCTATGAATATTCAAAAGCAGTAAACATTGCATCAAGTTTAAGATGAATAACACCTAACATATGTTCATTTTTCCTAACTTGAAATAAATCAAACAATATTAACTATAATTATTGAAGAAAAACACATAACAAAGATATTATAGAGTGTGACTTAGAATTGTTATAGACCATGAAATTTAGAGTCCTCATAAATATTATGCCCTATAAATATTCAAAGGCAGTAAACATTGCATCAAGCTCAAGATGAATAACACCTAACATATGTCCATTTTTCCTAACTTGAAATAAATCAAACAACATTAACTATAATTATTGAAGAAGAACACATAACAAAAATATTATAGAGTGTAACTTAAAATCTAAGAAAGTGTGCTAGTGATGTCTAGAAAAGGGCTATCAAATAAAAAAATAACATCTACAAAATATTGTGAGATTGGACCAACATATCATTAATGGTCCCCATGCTAATGCATATCATTAGTGGTCCCCATGCTAATGCATTCATTCTCATATCTTATAATATAACATAATTAATTAATTCTAATAAATATGGCACAAAGTTATATCAATAGTGTTCCATGCATTCATTCTCATATCTTGTAATATAACATAATTAATTAATTCTAAAAAATATGGCACAAAGTTATCATCAATGGTGTTCCTTGTGTTAATGTATTCATTGTATCATATGTATTCATTGTATCATTTTATAGCTATATGATTCTATATAGTTTATCTTAGTATACCCATAATGCATTCATTCTCATATCTTGTAATATAACATAATTAATTAATTCTAAAAAATATGGCACAAAGTTATCATCAATAGTGTTCGTTGTGTTAATGTATTCATTGTATCATCTTATAGCTATATGATTCTATATAGTTTATCTTAATTAATTCTAAAAAATATGGCACAAAGTTATCATTAATAGTGCTTATTGTGTTAATGTATTCATTGTATCATCTTATAGCTATATGATTTTATATAGTTTATCTTAATATACCCCAAAACAAATTTTAGACAAATTTGATGTAATAAATATTCCTTGATTGTGGTATCTAAGTCAAATATAAACCCTCATTAACCAAAAAAAAATCACTAGATAGAAAACATTGAAACTCAAGCATACAAAACACCTTAAACATTGCTTTGTGAAACTAGCATTGTCACTACGGAGTTTCCTAATCATGTAACAACTTTCTCTTAACTTTCAAAATCTAAGTACAAAAGAAATCAAAGTTTCCATGAATCTAGAACTTCGATCAATTTTTTTGAAGATTTAGATCAATTCAAAGTTGGACAAAAACTTGAAAGAAATATTTTGATTATACACAATCATGACAAAACTTTAATATAAATGAAATTTCTATTATATTTATCATCGAAAAGAGAGTAATTTTGTTACAAAATTAACTTATTCCATTACTCACTCACTTTATATTAACGCTTTAAAAACTTAAAGTAATAGTAATTCTTAAAATAGCAATTATCCCCAACCAATTAAAACTATATAGGAAAATATGTGATAGTCATTTTATAAGTTATCTGAATAATACACTATAATAATTTTTTTAATTTACTTTTTAAAATTATTTTCTTAAAATATTATAACAAAAATATATTTTTAATTTTATTATTTGTAATATATTATATTAGCGTGTGGATTAAGTTCTACACAAATAAAGGCCTCTTTCTTAGAAGGTGGATTCCTTTCTTTTCACCTTTGAACATAGCTCCTCTTTGAATTCCTATCAATATTTGATTCCCTACCTCCCAAACAAAAGAGAATGTAACTTCATCATCTCATAAAAATAACAGGGAGGTTGGATCCAAGTCTCATTGAAGAGAGAGGAGAGGATGCAATTTGCAATGATACTAATAAGATATTATCTCAGCCAAACCAAATAATCCATGTTAGAATGATACTATTAGCCTGGAAAAATAGGAAACCAAGCACCTTACATTATTAATGTAACATAATGTTATTTAAAAAATATTACAAAAGGTATAAAGACACCTTGGATGGAAATTTTATAGTGCCTCGAACACTTACTAGATCATCAATAATTATTTATAATCAAAAGGACCAAACCAACACAATGAATTATATCCAAAAGTTGTGAAGCATAATGTTAAGACCTAATTGGGGTATATATGGGGTTCAATGTATATGTAATCATGGGTTGGCCTCTTAGTGGGCTTACATGGACAATGAATGAAATTATGTATATATGGATGCAACGAAGTTATTATTGTATACATGAACTTATGATTTGAATATATGGATGTACTTGGGTTATTTGGGAGTTGTTATTCTTATTATAAATGATTTATTGTGTCACTACAACAAAACTATGTCATTAGTGACCTCTTTAACTTCCATTTACCTTTTTAGTGATTTTTTTTGTAATTTTGATGAAAACTCAATGTTATTTCATGAGATGGGACTAAACTTGATGTTATTTCACAAGTTGACACTAAACTCAATGTTGATTACATAGGGTTTAACATCAAATTTAACACTAGATTTAGCTCTGGATTTAGCATTGAATTTATCTGTGGTTTCTTGAGTATATTAGACAATATATTGCCTAATATACTATCCTTAGAAAAATATAAAATGACAAACATAGAACCATTTTGAAAATGGAGAAGTTAAACTTAGGGGTGGACATTTGCTATCAATTATAGTGCAGTAAGAGTAGTTAGATTTGGGGATGTTGCTAGAAGAGGGGATTCATTAGATGTTGGTTCAGAAAATGAGTTAGAAGTTATGTGGTGCTTGAGGTCATCATTGTTCCAAGTGCCAATTGAAGTGTTGAAAAGTCTTTATGAACCAGATGCTAGAGATGGGTTAGGTCAAATTGAGTGTCTACTTCCCAAACTTCGAGTTGATGGAGATGGCATTGATCGTCTCCTCGGTGTTGACACAAAGTTTAATTTTTCCTATCTTTGGAAACTAAAGCTTCATCTTTTCCTAAGTCATGGAGTCGTCCTTAGTCCAAAAAGGGGAAATCTGATCCTTCCATTCCTTTTCGAGTTTTCGAGATTTGGTTTTTCTCGAAGTATAATCTTCAACCATCTTATTTTCCTGGTGTCGAAATCCCGAAAACGCTTAGCTTATTAAAAAACAATTTAAAGGGGAAAGAAATAAAGGTCACCTTTTCCGTCGCTTTCCAAAAATCCCTCTTTAAACCCGAAATTAATTAAGTTCCTAAACATGATTATCATTCCCTTAATCTTTCGTGATTCAAGTTTTTCCTTCTAACAAAACGCTTTCAAACTCTCAACAGTCAAACTCCCGATCCTCACTTTTCCGAAAAAGTTAAAAGGACAATTAATTATTGACCTGTTTTAATTAAAGCCCTAATATGTGTCATAGTGCCTCACTAATCTCATCATGATTTCGCGACCCGGGGATTGCTTGTGACTTATCCCTTTACAAAAGGATCCCCAAAGTCCCGAAACACAAAATCGTGTTTTCTCTAAACAGGTTTTAAGTTTCAAGTTAATTCGTTTTTAAAACAGGATTAGAAATAATTAAACCACCTTTCGCATTTCGAGAATTGAAGAAGGTGGTGATTTCTGAAACTTCAGTTCTGAAATCGTCGATATACAGCGACATTAATAACAGATAAATGAAGATATTTTTCAACATGAAAGCATATCTCTAGGAATATCTTTCCATTAAAAAGCATTAATTTTTCATCGTCTGCGTCTGTACACTTGCTTTAACGCGAAATTGAAGGTTAAGAAAGTCTTATGTTTGAACTTCATAGCTATCCTTTACATCTGCTGCATGTCATGTTTACGTGGTTTTATACACACTTTCTCTATAAGCAGGTTTCTGATCCAGCATAGGTATCATGGCGCCTAAGAAGGCACCCAAGAAAAGCGAAGAGATTGCAGAAGGCTCGAGTCCAAACTGAGACGTTATATTTGATACAACAACACATGTCATCGATTCAATAAAATCCTTGAGACATATTTTCAAAACTCTGGATTATGAAATTAAAAATTTCCCTCATGACGCCGACAACAAGCTTTGCGATATAGCGGAGTCCGGGCTCCAAAAAATAGCTCCACAGCCACGGCTTACGACTTATAATGATGTGATATGTTGGGCATTAGAGAGAACTGACATACATATGAGGAGCATTCTAGACAGTCGAGGGGTCGTCATTGGCTCTTTCAGACCGGAACATGTACAAGTAATGTATAAATTATCCTCGAGTCCCAAGTATGTTTATAATCAAGAATTTGTGAGTAATTTTCAAAGAAAAGAATGTTTGGAGGCAGACCAAACCTATCCTGACATAATCAAAGACTGGTGGAGAAACGAGGGAAAATTCAGGGCTGAAACCCATGCTATTTACGCCACAACCTCATTGAATGATTATATGATTTATGTGGTGATGATGTTATGTAGACTTTTCGGTAAGAAAAGTCCCACCCATTTCCCTGCAGAGTGGGTACGTCTTTTGCATGACGCAGTAGAAGGTTACAGCTTCAATTGGGATAAGATTTCATCTGATAACATGGCAAAGGAGTTCATGGACTATCAGACTGCAAGATCAAAAGGTTGACCAATAGCCTTTTATATGTTGGCATACATCATGGATGCTATATGCTTCTCGACTCCTTTCCCTTTGATGAATTGGAGTTGGAATCCTACTTACCTGGAGCCAATTCATGAATATCATTCTAAACTTTGGGAAGAAAACGCCAAGGATTCGTTCTATGAAATTTTTCATTTCGTGATGATACCACTACATCAGATGTTGTATGGTTGTGTGCCTCCCCGCATATCAGAGTCCATCACAGGAAACCTCAGGGCAGTTGTTGATTGGTTCATAGAGGAGAATTTTTCATACATTAGATTTTTCGGGTGTTCAATTCCCCCACACTCCCTATCGAAATTCCTCCCTGACAGACTGGTGTGCAGGGAGGTGGCTCATCAAATAGTAGCAGGTGGAATTGGGATAGAACTAAAAGCGGCTCAAAAGAAATTTTGGCCAGTTTTTCCCGTTCATATTGGGAAATTTTCATTGCTCAACTTAGGTCATTCCAAAGTTGAAGCGACAGTGCTAGAGGAGGTTAAATTGGTAAACCTCGAGAACAGGAATCACGATCCTTACTATTTGGTGGGAAAATACATGGCCCACTGTAATATGAAGGCTTATGAACATGAGAAGTCCCCTTGTGATGACTTGTTCAAAGGGACTAAGACCTATGAGGAGGTGTTAGAAAGAGTACCGACACGGTCGTCCGACTTGCAAGCTAGTTTTCAGACCTTCCAAAAACATAGACAGAACGGACTGCCCAAAGTGCTGCAAGATGAAGCAATTACCCCTCCTCAGGAACAAGAAGATTCTCCTCCAGGTTTCGGGCAAGAAACACAAGATAAAGTCAATTCTGAAAAAATTCATCAGGAGACTGAAGGATCTTCACAAAATGAAGAGGTCTTACAAATAGAAAATCCAGAGACTGAAGCAGAGAGGAGGTCTAGGACACCTCCCAAGTCCAGTAAGTCTACTCCTCCTTCATCACCTGCTTTTGATATCATTATACCTGAGGCTATGGGAGAAACAAGATCTACAGAGCTAGGAAGTCCAATAACTTCCTTAACTCCTTTACAGTCCACCTTTGGACTCCCACAGATGGAAGATATATATGTTTGTGACCTCACCCCTATATCCAGAGATGAAATCCCTCCTTCCGATTATTTTTTCAGCAAGAAGACAAAGGCTATTGTAAGGCAAGAAATTCATATGAGAGAAGGGGGTATGGTGAAGAAGCATAGTGTCTTGATAGATGGCCAGAAACTGGAGGAGGAGGATTTCGCTACAGAGGTAGCAGGCTCCATGGGAGCCATGGAAACAACAAACATTTTTACTATGGAGAGCATGAGAAAAAGGATAAAGAAGAGTAACCACATGATAGCTCGATTGCAGGATCAGTTGAAGAATGTTGAGAAAAAAATTAAAGAAGAGGTAGATAAAAGTCTGGAATAGGCCAGAGCTACTGAAAGGCAAGAAATCCAGTCACTCAAAGCTAGCATGGATGAAATGAACCAGAGGATACAAGTAAGTCAGGTATAGGTTACTCAACAGAGTGACCATGTTAAACAATTACAAGCTAAATTGAGTTTGACAGAAGGTCAGGTCGTAGACTTGAAGGCTTTTCAAGCCCTCTCGTTAGAAGCCCATACAAAGATAGAAGTTGAGCAGCAACAATTGATCTCCAAAATAGAGATCATCCAGCGTTATTTTCAAGAGGTAAGAAAGTCTCTTGATAACATTATTTTACTAGAAAAAGATGCTAAAGCAGCAAGGAATACTTTTCAGAAGGCAGTCGCATGTTCAGAGAACAAGGAGATGCCGAAAGATTTAAAACTTTTTGTCACAGAACAAATAAGAGGAGACATTATGCTCAAAGCATGGGAAACAAACATAGTTGAAAATAAGAAGATAGTAAAAGAAATCAAAGATGACTGTGAGGGAATATTTGATTCTTTGGATAAGAAAGCATTAGGATTGGAAATAAATGTCTGCTTTGGACTACTAGGGCAAATAAACATTGTGAAACAATAGTTGTAGTACAAAGAGAGTTTATAGGAGGTTCAAGCAGAAATTTCACAGTTGAGCGAAATCAATACCAATCAGATAGACAAATGGCTAATACAGCCTAATTTAAAGCTGCAGGTGATCAGATCTACCGATAAAGGTTTTGAAGACTAGTTTCCAAAAATACAAAGAAAGTTTTATCTATTTTAAACTAAAGATCACCCGGCACCACCCATAATTTTTGTTCATTTTTTAGAGAAGTGTGTTGAATGTATAGCTTCAAAAGAGGGAGAGACTTCAACTAAGAAGTGAAGTGTCGTTCGAATTCTTATACTTTTGAAATGATAGACCAACGAAATGTTAATCATGCAACGGTTAAGGCTGCAGGTTTGTAACTATTTTTCCTTCTTTTTTCCCTAAAAAATAGGAGATTGCTAACAATCAAGTAGTGATGATTTTGTATAAATAAAAGGAGAGAAGACTGACAAAGGGATTTTTGATCTCTCTAAAAAAAAAATCATTTTTGACGAAGTAATTTTGAAGAGACTCTAAATTAATAGAAATGCAGATTGAAGATTCCAGATCTTGTCACCTATGGGTTATGTGTTTCCCTGTCATCTCATCTTTCTTTCATATGTTTAATTGATGAATGCTTGGCTATAATTTAGTAAAACCTATATTGTGGATATTATTATTCTTGTTATTTAAATCATTTACAGTTTTTCCTCTGTATCTGTTATGAATATATACAAGACCTATAGATATTTAGATTTCAACATCATATGCTTCATTAATAATTTTCTCATTTTGTAGTCTTATGTTACTATGTGAGATTCCTTTGAAATTGATGCCTCACTTTGATAATAGATTTATGTTTTTCTTCATGTCATACATGTTTCTTTTCTTCAAAATTTGACTCAGATACAAGAAAAGGCCTACAATTTAGTCATCATATTTATTTGGGTGTTGACATCATTCTCGTTGTATTGTGGAATAGAGATAACAAGCCTAAAAAGAAAACACAAGAAATTTTCCTTCTTTACTTTTACCCTTCATGACAGTACCAGTTGCAAGGTAGCCTAACATCGAACCCAACCTTTCGGATCAAACCAGCACCGCTCTAAATTTATTTAACACTATATTACAAACAACAAATAACCGGGTTGAGTTAGAACATTCATGGGCGGTAATTGAGAGAGATATCAGTATCCAGGAAAACTTGGAATTTCGATAGAGACAATTGAGGAACCAACTATATCCCTCATGTTTTTATCATATCTTTTCTTATCGTCATCTCCCTCTATCTTTTCAGATGCCTTGACAATATACTTTAGAGCCTTAAAGTATAAATTTAGGAACAACATATTTTTGGTGCCATTGTCGGGGAACGGAGTAACGAAGTGTTTTCCATGGGAAGAATGGAATTGACACTTTCCTTATTTGGTAGTGAACAAAGTTTGGAAACATTCTAAGGCTACCTTTATCTTTCACTTGGCGACTCCATTTTGTTTAAACTGGCTCTCAACCAGAAGATTCCAGACGACAAGCAGATTTCGCCTTTTTTCGATCTAGAAAAAATTCTAAAATCAAGAAGACACTTCCAGCAGACAGTCTCATCAACAAATAAAAATTATCAACCTAAATACACACAGAATGACGTTGAATATCAACACGGTGAATTAAGTATTCCACCCCTTTATGGGGAGTACTCCGTTGATAAAGTTACATCCTCTGAATTAGATTTGGTTATGTTCGTTTTTGAGACAAAATATTTCTCAGTCGTTTGCCACACCAATAGAAAACGAATATTTGTCTCACTTCCTGTTGCGACAGATTCTCCCTCGCTTCTCGAAGTCCATTTTCCCACCTCTCAAAAATCAAACAATTATCCCATATATCTTGAATCAACTTCTGTTGATTCTCCTATATTTTCACCCTGTGAATCTGAAGGAACTAGTCCACATTCCCCAAGCTCCTTTTTCTCAAGTTTCATCCCCGTCGATAACCAAATTCTTGAAAACCTTCCTTATGACCCCCAAAATTTTACTGCTAAATCCACAATGGCCGCGGCTGGAGCAGGTGGGGCGGGAGGTGCCGATGCAGGTGGTCTGGGAGTAGGAGTAGGAGGCCAAGCACTGCCTCTTTGAATATTCGCAAAGGTTGCTGCGAGATATGCTCCTCTGGTTCTACCAATCCCTCTCCATGATTTACCAAAAAATTACATGAAAAACCTCCCCAAGTTCACAGGAGAGGGCGATTTAACGACAGTCGAACACATAAATTTTTTCGATCAATTCGTTGACATTCTTGGATTGGAACATGAAGATGTTTACTCCAGACTCTTGGTTCAAACCTTTTAAGGGAAAGTAAGAACCTGTTTTCGAGGCTTAGTGGCTGGATCTATACCGTCATATGATGAACTTGAAAATGATTTTATTAGATAGTGGGGTGAGCGGAAAGACCATCTTTATTATCTAACCGAATTTGGAGCTCTTTGAAAGAAAAACTCGGAATCAGTCCTTGAGTTCACCCAATGATTAAACAAGTTGTACAACAAGATCCCAGCCGAGGTCAAACCCT
The DNA here is from genome assembly GCA_009831015.1 of Picea engelmannii. NCBI lineage: Eukaryota > Viridiplantae > Streptophyta > Pinopsida > Pinales > Pinaceae > Picea > Picea engelmannii. The sequence continues at coordinate 200,883 of ML804554.1, read as the reverse complement.
CACAGCCTGCGGCGAAAGTGACTTTTGTTGAAGCTATCGACCCTGACTTCGCCCTATTATTAAGGGAGAGAAGATTAGTAGATCTCACCAAGATGCAAGATGATTCCTTGGAAATCGAATCTAACATGATGGCATCAGGAAAACTGAAAGCCAAATTTGAGACTGGAAACAAAGAAATAAGGAGATACAGGGAGCAAGGAGGACCCTTTGGATCAGGAAGGTCCTCAGAAGATAAGATGGACGATATGGCCAGAATCATCAAAGAACTGTCAAACAAAATATCAAGAATGGAACTTGATCAAGATAAAAATGAACATCACCCTAGAAAGGAATTCAAGAAGAACCCTAATCCTAAAAACCACCAAAAACAAATTAAGAACGAAGATCAAAAAATCCAAACCCCTTTAAATAGTGAAAACTTTATAGGAGGGCAAGACTTGGAGGATTTCGAGGAGTTGGAAGAGGATATAAACAATATTGGTGAACACTGCTTACAACCTTATATAACAAGACGTGATTACGAAAAGTCTCTGACTTCAAATTATAGGACCGAGAGTAACGAGAATGACAGTGTCTCAGAAGATTCGACCTATCAGGGAATAACGGATGGTATAATGGTCGAGCTCCACCAGAAGTATAACCTAAGACCTAGAAACAGGGTTTCCTCAACCGCTCTAGTTAAAATGATATTGTCGAGGGTTGAAAATGATGTACCAGTTTCAAAAAACATTGAAGAAAAGACTGAAGGGACTAAGATCGCTAACATACAGTCTACTAAAACAAAGACATTAGAAATTACACCCTTAAGCATGCAGAAACTAGACACCCTTGTTACCGAAACAAAGGCCCCTCAACTAAAGAAAGATGAAAATAAAGGGCCGGAGGTTCAAAACATGGAAATCAACAAAACCATTGGAAGTTTTAACCTAGAAAATGAAATCAATAAGATCAAAATTCCTATTCCCCTTTTCGAATTGGCCAAAAACTTGATATACCAAAAACAAATTGCTAAAATGGTTAGTTTTTCGGAAAATCAGAGTCAGACTGATGTTATAAACTTAGAGGATGAAAATCCTAACATAATTTTTGGCCCACACTTCAAAGGTGCCAGAGACACCATAGCTCCTTTCTACATCACTTTGACCATTTTCGATCATCTTCTCCATAACTGTATGTTAGATTATGGGGCCTCTCACAATGTGATGCCTAAAGCAATCATGGATAGGCTCAGCCTTGAAATCACCAGGCCTTCTGGAGATTTATATTCTTTCATTTCAAGGAAAGTCAAATGTATAGATATGATAAAGGACTTAGTAGTAAACCTTGCACAGGTACCTTTGAAAAGTGTTTTAATGGATGTAGTTGTTGCAGATATACCCCCAAAATATGGCATGCTCTTGTCCTGATCTTGGGGTGCAAAACTTGGAGGTTCCCTTCAACTTGATATGTTGTATGCAACAATTCCAGTTTTTGGTGGGCAGTTCAAGCAGCTGTACAGGGAAACCAGGTTAGCATTTACGGTTAGTGATCCTCTCAGACCAAATAATTATCATGTGTATATTGGTTCATTTAAATTTCTGTGGTGAGAATTAAGTTCAGAAATAGTCGGAAAAACCACAGTGTTGATGACATCTTGTCGTCGACGTTTCGGATCCATAGCAGGATCCATCATCAGGACAAAAAAGTCTGGGAAAATAGTAAGAGAA
>ML804554.1:158683-199077 GCA_009831015.1 Picea engelmannii | reverse complement strand
ACGAGTGTGACAAGGACAAGATCACTCGGCTATTTTTTCAATTTTAAGGAGTCTGAAAAAAGCTTAACTATGGACTTCGTCAGGAATATTCTTCTGGACCGTTTTAACGAGTGTGAAGGAATAAGGTCACTCGACAATCTTTTTAATTTTAGGGAGTTTGAAAAGAGCTTAACTATGGACTCCGGGGGGCTTTCTTTTTCGTAAATTTAGTCCCTCAGGCCCGAAAAAAGGAATAAAATTATACCTGAGGATACTCTTCTAAAGAACTAGCGTTCAATAGAGTATTCCTTTGTTCGTACAGTTGACCATCCGGACCGAAAAAGGGGTAAACTACCGCCGGACAGACGTGACTTCAAATTTCAGTTTAACGAGCGTGAAAGGTCACAAGATCGCTCGGCAATCTTTTCATGTTTAGAGGGTCTGAAAAGGGCTTAAAAGAAGACCCGTTTAAGGAACTTCTTCTGGACCAATTTAACGAGTGTGAAGAAACAAGGTCACTCGACAATCTTTTCATCTTTAAGGAGTCTGAAAAGGGCTTAAAGAAGACTCCATAATAGTTACTTTTCTCAGTTAATCTGGACGAGATCGAAAAGCATAAATGCAGTCTCGCCGGATATTGCTTTTAGATCTCAAAGCAAGCTTGGAAAACAACAAAGTTAGATCATGATCGACACTTTGTGGGTCGATGTCAAGTATCGCTTCGTAAGACCAGGCAAAAACGTCGTGGAATTCTTTGAAAAGATCCGTGTAAATCTGAATCTTTTCGGGGGAGCAATCTGCTCCGACGAATACATTCTCCACGATGCCAGGGTTTCGGGAGATATTGATAGGTATAGTGGAAGCGATAGTCGCCATATTTCCCTCAGCATAAATTTCCTGTGTAGATAAGAGGTTAATGGGACATGGCTGATCTCCCATCATGGTGATAGTGAATTCTCCGGCCTCGATTCGGCTTAACTCTGGGAGGAAATATGATCTGTGATGAAGATCTTCCCAAGGTTTGTCCGGACTAGTCATTGCTTCGATTACAACTTCGTCAGAAGGCAATACTAAGTCTAACGAATCAGTGGTGGCAAGAGAACCCTGAGCCCAGATAGGCTCCGGAAGTGGATCCAACTCTTGTGCGGGAGTCGAATCGGGGGTAGCTGAAGTTTGCTGGACTAGGGAGTATGCTACTTCAATGAACGACAAGGGCATGGACATGCCAGTGTGCCCTGTCTCATCCATCGTGGCTGATGGGGAAGGAAGAATCCACGGATCCTCAAAGTAAGTCGTGCGGAACGACGAAACATGGAAAATCTCAGCCTTGTGGTGAGTCGATATGAACTTGACATCGCCTTGAGGAGGTGGGTAATCGAAAGTACCCATCAAAGATGGGCACAAACCAACTCCTATGTTAACGACACCGACTTGAGGATTATCTACCATGGGAACCGTGGATGCCCCCAAGGTTGGGTCAGGCCGAGAGAAAGACAACTGATCAATGGTCACTATCCGGCCTTCATGTGGAAACAACAAGACCCGGAAAATTGTAGCGACCACCGCTTGCATGGCATAAGTCCAACTCCGACCTAACAAGAGATTGTAGTCGATGGGGGCATCGACCACTTCCACTTCGACGCACACGGTCTTTCCCCCTAACTGCACAGGGAAAGAAGGAATAATGCCATGTGGTCCGAAAGAATGACCGTCGAACGCAGTAAGGAGAGTAGGTGATGGAGACAACTCAGGCTGACCAATGGCTTTCCAGCATGCTAACGACATAATGCAAGTCGAAGCGCCCTCGTCGACCATCGTGCGGTAGATATTCCATGTAAAAGTTTTCGTGGGGTGAGCCACTACTATCTGAAACGCGACGTGGTAAGGAAAACGAGGTTTCAAGTCAGTCATATCTAACATGATGGTACCCGGGTTACAAGTCTCAGTAGAGCCTAAAGCAGTCAACAAGGCTTTCCTCTGAGCAGGGAAACTTTGGAGGACCTCCAAAGCAGACATAGCACAAGGGGTTTGTGATAAATCTTCCACCACAGAGTAATTCTGAGCGGCCCTTGCGTTTGGATTGTGAGAAGCTCGCTTAAACGCACCTTTTGGAATGCGTGTCATTGTTTCACCCAACGTCTTCTCGATCTATAGAGGAAGAGATGGGATCTCGGCTTCTTTTCCATTCTGAGAGGCGCTTGGTTTGCTATAGTCGTACGCTCTAGTCGTTATGAAAGCATCACTTTTAACCATATATACGTTCACGGAAGAGGGATTATTTGGAGGAGGGCAGTTTTCCTGGCTGCCCCCTTCGCCACTTGCAGAGGCTTGAGTTAAATTATGCCCATGCTGAAAGGGATTAGTCAACACAGCTTGTTGTTGCTGTGTGACAAACTTCTGGGCCTCCGCAAGTCGAGGGCATAGATGGGTCGGGTGGTCTTCCGCACACAAGTTGCATGGATACCTCGCCTTCCTCTTTTTCGTGGTGCCCTTGCCAGCATTATCAGTTGGTTTTTTATCCCCCTTACCCCTCTTACGTTGGTTTTTCTTCCCTTCTGGATGCTGGTTGGCCTTTGGGTTAGTCGTCTGCACGGAGTGTACTTCCGACGTTTGGGTAGGAGGAGTAACCAAAGAAATAGTTTGGCTGGCCGCTGAGTGTTGGATAGATAACTATTGCAATTGTTTTGTCAATTTCTCAGCGGGCTTGGTTTGTGCCGAACCGACGATACCATCGGCATGTGGTCCGACTCTTTGTCTGGTTTTCTCCAGTATCGAATGTGGCGCATCTGGTAAGATGCTGTATAACAAACCGGACTGAGACTAGATGAGCTCAAACTGTTGAGCCCGCATAATGGCGTCTTCTTCAGAGAAAACTCCGGACGTTGCGACGTCTTTGGACAACTGTGGGACCAAGGACTTAATGAACCACTCCAGCAGGAATGCTAGTGGGACGGGTAATTTGATAAGACTCTTTCGACGTCGCCACTCTTGAATGTGATCCGAGATATGGTCCGCTGTCGTCTGTTCGAAATTGGCTAGCAACTCTGTGCCAGCGTCGTATCTCACAGGTAACTGGAAATGGTTAAGGAAGACCATCGCCAGTTCGCCAAAAGAAGAGTATCGGGAATGGTCAAGCTCTATGTACCATTTCGCGGCACTCCCAATAAGAGTGCGTTGAAACAATCGCAACTGGACGGAGTCATATTTCAGTGAGTTCGATGAACACCAAAGGTGGAAAGTAGTCACGTGATCACCTGGATCTTCGTTAGGCTTGGCCTCGAACTTTGGAATGTCCGAAGGCAACTTCGTTGGCATAGGAGGCCAACGTGGATCGTGACAGATAGGATAATTTAACAACCGTGTCAAATCTGGCAAGTGTAACGTTGCCAAGAATGGTAGTTTTGGTTGCTGCTGATAGCCTGGATAAAGGGGTCCTGGAGTTTGACTGGCACCAGGTTGCCAGGAAAAGTTTGGCTGTTGGTCGGGGTTCTGGTAGAAACCATGGCCCTGACTAGCGTAAGGGTTTTGCATCTGAGGAGACATCATTGGTTGATTCCCCATGAAGGACATAGGATGTTGGGCGTTCATCGTGTTCGGCGGACTTTGGGAAGGATTACCCCATGCCGGTCCTGACGGGAGAGGCATAGAAGTCTGTAAGGGGTTCCATTGACTGTGGAAAGAATTACCCCAGATCGACATTCCAGAGGAAGGAACGGATCCTTGTCCTGAGTTCCAAGGTCCTGGTATATGTGCCCCCGGCGCAGGAATAGTACCCTGTGTCGGTGTAGACTGTCCAAAAATGGGTGTGCCCCCAGATGGGAAAGAAGTGGATGCGAAAGTGTTATTACCAAACGTCCCGTTCCAAACAAACGGTGACGAACCTACCGGCAAAGTTTGCGCAGGCGTTCCTTGACTCCCGGCTCCAAGTGAACTTGTGTGTGTAGGTTTCCCGATGGACTACTGATGCATACCACCGAATAAAGGGGACGAAGGAGGAATATGACCTCCAGCGTAAGGAAAAGCATTGAAAGGGGCAGGAATGCCCCCAAGTTGACCCTGCAGAGGAGCGTTAGAGCTCCCTGCCCCCAGACCTAAAGTCTGTAAAGTGGAGTAAGTGAGTGTAGGACTGGTACCTGAACTAGGCATACCGTATGAAAACGGAGGGCCTGTCACACTAGGTGTGTAAGGAGGTGTGGCCGCCGCGATAGATGGGGTCAGTCCATAGGGTGACGTAGTTGCGGCCGAGACCATGGTGGCCCAGACCGTCGACAAAGGCAAGTTAGTAGAAGCTTCTCCTGTGGTAGCAACAGTGATGGGAATGGAAGAATTCCCAATTGAAGTAACAGAGTTTGGTTCCATCACTGGGTTAGGCACTGACAGGCGTTCGTAAAATTGAATTGGCACAATAATGTCCAGCCAAGTATCAGTGTTTGAGGTTTCAACCGATCCAAGATTGGCGGTTGATTCCTCCGGGAGTTGTTCAGGATCAAAAGCCCCGGTTGCTTCGAAAGACCCTTGATGGTCTAGCTTCCGCCTTAATGGTGGCGGGGGTGGCTCCAGTATAACCGACGGCAGGCCCAGAAGCCTTCGTGACCGGCGGAGCTTTGAATCCTCCACTGTGTGAGAAGATTCACGACACGCTAAGGTATTCTACACAAACAAACAGTAACACTCACTAAAAGAAATCCCCTAGAAGATAAATCAAGCAAGCACTAAACTAGTTGGAAGAACAGTTACAACAACCAACACTAGAGCAACTTACCGGTGCAAGTGCAACTCGAATACGGAAGCACCCTCCGGGTATACTCTGCAAAGCGTGGCCCGATGTCTGTCCTAGGTACCACGGTATACCCCCGCAGTCACCCGTGTATGTCCCTAGAAAAGATAGGCAACTAGTTTTCCAGCACGTGAACAATCACCAGGCGGGTACAGTCGATAGTCGGGTAGACCACAATGAGCAGGGTATCAAGCCCGAAACCTGTGAAGGGTATCGAGAGAAAATGGTCTGGAAGACGACTGAGGACCTCGAACGGATTCGAGACCCACGAAGCTCCGTGGCAAATGCAAACGACGGAATCCCTTAACAAATCCTCGATATGTGTTCTCCACAACGCTCAGCCCAGCTTTGGAGGGGTTATCTCCGCTACCTTTCCTTACGCGACCTCGTGTTTAGCCCCTGTGTTAGAGGGGGGTCCCGGATAACTTTCCGTAACTGGACTTCTACACTCCCTACTGACAGACTCCAATGTTTAGTTTGGGTGGCCTTGGAGAATTTACTCTCCAACCTATTCCAAGGCCCTAGTCCTGAGCTAGTGTATGCACCCTATAAACAAAAAGTCTACTTGATTTTAATTAGCATTGCTTTTAATGGGCTTTTTAAGTCACAAGGTATGAAAGTGAAACTGATGGTGTGTAAAAAGACTCAAAGCAAAATGAACAAGAAATGCTTGGAAACAAAAACTGTTACGAAAATGCAGAAACCAACAACTTTTCAACAAGAAAGACTTCTTTATCTTTTTGAATTTTCTAAGATTGCATGCAGAAAAACATAAAGGAATTTCACTCAATCTGCGAGCTACTTATGTTAAATGCACTGCGAAACAACTTATGAAAAAAGACTTCTTCCTAGCTACTGACGCAACAACACGATCTTCAAACCAAGAAGAAAATGAACCAAGAGAATTTTTTTCTATTTAATTGCAAAAAGAAGCAATAAAGGGAAAATGACGACAAGCACAAAACCAAGAAAACAAGATAAAGTTCTGGCTTAAAGCATAGATCGCAACGAACCAGAGCAAAGATGTACCAAAGCAATCAAGAAAGCACCGATTCTAACACTTGTCTAAAAACCATGAAACAAATTTTTCTTTTGTCTTTTCTATCAAAACATCAACTAATAAAAACACAGGCTAAGGATAAGAGGCCCTAACCTGCTGACTGTGCAGCCCCAGACTCAAACCCCCGAGAGGAACACTTCTCACCATAGGAGGGGATGACTGCCCCACCCAGGCTGAAAAGCAACCAATCAAGCCCGTGACTGTCACTGAAACAACACGCGTGAAAACGCGTGCTAAGCTATAACAGTGTGCAGGTACCCGCGGGCTAAGCTTAAGTAGGCCGCGGGTCTATGTAAAAGATAAGACAAAACAACCACAGGCAACCCTAACCTGAAAAAGGCCTCTGGTACTGACAACCAGGGTCTTTTAAAGGCTTGGATGCTTCTATTTTCACAGAAAAGGAAAAATGAATGCAAAAGATAACAAACACAATAAAGCAGACTGAAAACAAGACAGTAAACCAGCAAGACCCAGACAGGATCCAGAAAGCCCCCTAAGAAGGTAAACTTCTGACAGGGAAGAGGAGACTGCCTCTCTAACTTTCTGAACACTACACGCTACTGAAACCTCTGCAGTAAGCATTCAAACGCGGGCTGTAGTAGGTTAGGGCGCGGGTTACACGCGGGCAGGCCTTCTACAGGCCGAGTGTACCTCTGTGTGTCCCGATAATAAATGTCAAGCCACAGTCAAGGAAAAAATGGTATTGATAACCAGGTTCCCTGCTAGCTTTTGACCTAACAGAAAACAAAAACAACAAAGAAACAAAAACTTTATTCCTTTAAACTACCCAAAAACCTCTCTTGAATCCGGAAACCCTAAGAGTAAAATCGTCCCCAGTGGAGTCACCAATTCTGTTGTTGGGAAATTATACCCTACGGACTAACAAGCTAGGGATTAAACTTGCATGCAGATCATGACCCTTAAGAAATTACTTTTAACCTTCTATCCCAAACCTAAAACCCTTTTTCACATGCAGACATGGAAAGAACCAACTAACCTTTTTATCGACGCTTGATGTAGATCCTCCGTTGCGCTTTTATCTCCTTGCTTCTGCTGCTCCTTCCAAAGACGATCCTGCAATCAAGACAAAAACACTACGCATGCATGCTATTGTTCTACTAGAGGGTTAGAGATTAAGAATAAATCAAATAAAATATATAAGACTCTTACATTGGGACGGGAAAAAAATTCTTTATTAATCTCAAGATGAATCAATCTTACAATGATGTTAGAGACCAGCCACCGTTCCTCAATCCTGATCCTGGGCTCCTCCTCTTCTTTGTCCTCCAACTGCTTTGCTTGAATTCTGTTTAGGTTTAAGAAAATGCTAAAGGGTTGGGACAATTGGATTCGGCAATTGGGCAGAGTTTCTTTGCTATCTTTTTTCCTCCTTTGAATAGTACCCCTACCCCTTCTTTTATAGGCTAGAAGGAGCTAGGGTTTTAGAAGAACTCTCGGCCATGCATGGCTAGGAGTTCCAGTTAACTGACCCAAAGCTTTTCATTTCGTCGGAAACTTTCCTGATTTTTTGCTTTGTTAGGTAAACGCGGGTTGTAGTGGGCCAGCCAGCGTTCCAACGCGTGCAGTATAAGGCCTTCCAACATTTCAACGCGCCCAGTGATAGGTTAGGGCGCGGCTTACTTAATTTAGGAGGTTTTTGAAGAGTCTGTTCAGCATGGCTTTGGCAATGAAGGGCAATGAGTTGGCCTGATGCCAGGTAAGCATGGATGGTGCAATTTAGGGTTATAACACCTACTTACCTGGAGCCAATTCATGAATATCATTCTAAACTTTGGGAAGAAAATGCCAAGGATTCGTTCTATGAAATTTGTCATTTCATGGTGATACCACTACATCAGATGTTGTATGGTTGTGTGCCTCCCCGCATCTCCGATTCCGTCACAAGAAACCTCAAGGCAGTTGTTGATTGGTTCATAAAGGAGAATTTTTCATACATTAGAGTTTTCGGGTGTTCAATCCCCCCACATGCCCTACTGAAATTCCTCCCTGATAGACTGGTGTGTAGGCAGGTGGCTCATCAAATAGTAGCAGGTGGAATTGGGATAGAACTAAAAGTGGCTCAAAAGAAATTTTGGCCAGTTTTTCTCATTCAGACTGGGAAAATTTCATTGCTCAACTTAGGTCATTCCAAAGTTGAAGCAACAGCGCTAGAGGAGGTTAAATTGGTAAACCTCGAGCACAGGAAGCACGATCCTTACCAGTTGGTGGGAAAACACATGGCCCACTATAATATGAAGGCTTAAGAACACAAGAAGTATCCTTGTGACGACTTGTTCAAAGGGACTAAGACCTATGAGGAGGTGTTAGAAAGAGTACATACATTTTCCTCTGACTTGCAAGCTAGTTTTCAGACCTTCCAAAAACACAGATGGAGTGGACTGCCCAAAGTGCTGCAAGGTGAAGCAATTACCCCTCCTCGGGAACAAGAAGATATTCCTCCAATTTTCGGACAAGAAACACAAGATAAAGTCAATCCTAAAAAATTTCCTCGGGAGACTGAAGGATCTTCACAAAATGAAGAGGCCTTACAAACAGAAAATCCAGAGACGGAAGCAAAGAGGAGATCCAGTACACCTCCTGAGTCCAGTAAGTCTACTCCTCCTTCATCACTTGTTGTTGATATCATTATACCTGAGGCTATGGGAGAAACAAGATCTCTAGAGATAGGAAGTCCCATAACTTCCTTAACTCATTTACAGTCCACCTTTGGACTCCCATATATGGGAGATATATATGTTGGTGACCTCACCCCTATTTCCAGAGATGAAATCCCTCCTTCCGATTATTTTTTCAGCAAGAATAGGAAGGATATTGCAAGGTAAGAAATGCATATGAGAGAAGGGGGTATGGTGAAGAATCATAGGGTATTGATATATGGCCAGAAACTGGAGGAGGAGGATTTCGCTACAGAGGTAGTAGGCTCCATGGGATCCATGGAAACAACAAACATTTTTACTATGGAGAGCATGAGAACAAGGATAAAGAAGAGTAACCACATGATAGCTCGATTGCAGGATCAGTTGAAGAATGCTAAGAAAAAAATTAAAGAAGAGGTAGATAAAAGTCTGGAATAGGCCAGAGCTGTTGAAAGGCAAGAAATCTAGTCACTCAAAGCTAGCATGGACGAAATGAACTAGAGGATACAAGTAAGTCAGGTACAGGTTACTCAGCAGAGTGAGCTTGCTAAACAATTACAAGCTAAATTGAGTTTGACAGAAGGTTGGGTCATAGACTTGAAGGCTTTTCAAGCCCTCTCGTTAGAAGCCCATACAAAGATAGAAGCTCAGAAACAACAATTGATCTCCAAAATAGAGACCATCCAGTGTTATTTTCAAGAGGCAAGCAAATCTCTTGATAACATTATTTTACTAGAAAAAGAGGCTAAAGTAGCAAGGAATACTTTTTAGAAGGCAGTCGCATGTTCAGAGAACAAGGATATGCCGAAAGATTTAAAACTTTCTATCACAGAACAGATAAGAGGAGACATTATGCTCAAAGCATGGGAAACAAACATAGTTGAAAACAAGAAGATAGTCAAAGAAATCAAAGATGACTATGAGGGAATATTTGATTCTTTGGATAAACAAGCATTAGGATTGGAAAGAAATGACTGCTCTGGACTACTAGGGCAGATAAAAATTGTGAAACAACAGTTGTAGTACAAAGAGAGTTTATAGGAGGTTCAAGCATAAATTTCACAGTTGAGCGAAATCAATACCAATCAGATAGACAGATGGCTGATACAGCCTAATTTAAAGATGCAAGTGATCAGATCTATCAATAAAGGTTTTGAAGACCGGTTTCCAAAAATACAAAGAAAGTTTTATCTATTTGAAACTAAGGATCTCCTGACACCACCCAGAATTTTTGTTCATTTTTTGGAGAAGTGTGTTGAATGTATAGCTTCAAAAGAGGGAGAGACTTCAACTAAGCATTGAAGTGTCGTTCGAAGTCTTATACTTTTGAAATGATACACCAACAAAATGTTAATCATGCAACGGTTAAGGTTGCAGTTTTGTTACTATTTTTCCTTCTTTTTTCCTTAAAAAATAGGAGATCGCTAACGATCAAGTAGTGATGATTTTGTATAAATAAAAGGAGAGAAGACTAACAAAGGACTTTTTGATCTCTCTAAAAAAAAAATCATTTTTGACGAAGTAATTTTGAAGAGACTCTAAATTAATAGAAATGCAGATTGAAGATTCCAGATCTTGTCACCTTTGAGTTATGTGTTTCCCTGTCATCTCATATTTATTTCATATGTTTAATTGATGAATGCTTGGCTACAATTTAGTAAAACCTCTACTGTGGATATTATTATTCTTGTTATTTAAATCATTTATAGTTTTTCCTATGTATCTGTTATCAATAGATACAAGACCTGTAGATATTTAGATTTCAACATCATATGCTTCATTAATATTTTTCTCATTTAGTAGTCTTCTGTTACTATGTGAGATTCCTCTGAAATTGATGCCTCACTTTGCTAATAGATTTATTTTTTTCTTCATATGATACATGTTTCTTTTCTTTAAAATTTGACTCAGATACAACAAAAGGCCTACAATTTAGTCATCCTGTTTATTTGGGTGTTGACATCATTCTCATTGTATTGTGGAATAGAGATAACAAGCGTAAAAAGAAAACACAAGAAATTTTCATTCTTTACTTTTACCCTTCATGACAATACCAATTGCAAGGCAGCCTAACATTGAACCTGACCTTTCGGATCAAACCAGCATCGCTCTAAATTTATTTAACACTATCTTACAAACAAAAAATAACCGGGTTGAGTTAGAACGTTCATGGGTGGCAATTGAGAGAGATATTAGTATCCAGGAAAACTGCGAATTTTGACAGAGACAGTTGAGGAAACAACTATAGCCCTCATCTTTTTATCATATCTTTTCTTATCGTCAGCTCCCTCTATCTTTTCAGATGCCTTGAAAATATACTTTAGAGCCTTAAAGTATAAACTCAGGAACAACACTCGGGACTATTAATCATTTTCATCTCTCCTAGATTTCAGTTCATTCAAAATTTATTTGTACATGTTATCGCACAATTTGTACTTATTCCAAAGGATAAGGTTTAGGGAAGGCAAATTGGCGTAATGGGAGGTTATCCTATCATTGTCACTTCAACGGGATACCTCTTTCTATTTAGGGTTGGTATCCCAGGGGAGACGTCCCTAGTGACCTGGGGCTTGAGAAGGCAAAGGTTAAATTTTCTATGAAAATGTCCCCTCTCACAAGTCACACCGATCAGAAAGTCTGAGGGTTTTATCCAATGAGGTAATGAAGAATTAAGATGTACTTGCCCAGTACAAAGAAACAAGAAATATATCTTTTGCAAGTACAACTTGTTGTTAGTACTTCATAAAACTATGGAATTTATCAATAAAAGCAATAGTTGATATATGGTGAAGCAAACAAAAGTTTATAGTAGCAATGTTTATAAGATAGTAGCTTCACAATAAATGCCTTAAAATGGCTTCAAAATGACCAAGAATAATTACTCACCAATACCAAAGTACTAGCATTTGTCAGAACCAAATAAGGCAGTGTATTAATCAACTTTTCAATTTCTTTTAGGTGCTTTTAGTGCTGCAATAGATGGTTGTAGCTTGCTTTAGTAAAAACAATAAATAGGTTACTAGATTGGATTATTCTAAAGTTGGGAGTAGTTAGTAGAGAGATTAAGGTAAAGGTTTTGATAGTAGTTTTTGTCAATCACTCAATAGCAAGACTTAGATCAATGTTTTTTTAGGGTAAATGGAGTCCTTTTAGGCAGCGGAAAATCTTGAAGGAACAAATGATAATGAGAAAACTAGAGACAAGAGGGGTCAATAATTGAAGTGTTGGTAGCCCAAGGCTTCAATCACCAAACCCTAGAGGGAAAATGGCTACTAGGAAGTAGGTATCCCTAGGCCCTAGTAGTTTTCCTCCTTGTTTAGCTCAAGGATGAAGTAGATGATGACTTAGATGAAGAAAAATGTGCTAGGGTGTTGCAATGGAAAGGCTCTTAGCAAAAGCTTCAAGAAAATCATTTTTCTAGCATAATCTAGTAGGTGAAAGTTATTAAGGCAAGGACAATAACATGTGCTTTAGCCTCCTAGGGTTTTAAGCTACCAATTTCATAATATTAGTATAAATGCAAGATAAATGTAACTATAACCATTCAATGAAGAAGAATTGCAGAAAATTTACTTACATTCACCAAGAATCATCTAGCAAATAGCTAGTTGAACACTTCCACCAAGAAAAATGCCAAAATAGTCCAAAATAAGCCTCCTTCAAGAAGTGTGCACCAAATTTCAGCCAAGTAACCCTAATTAGGGCACAAATTTCAGACCTCACACTTGTGTGAGTGAAATATGATGAAAAAATACAAGGGAAAATCCCTTATTTATACAGTTACAATGACCAGAATTAGGCCAAAAAGGTCGACATGGCCAGTTACATGTAATATCCAATTTTTACATTAAATGATAAATTAAAACCCTAAATCAAGCAAAAAAGGTGACGGCATGCCCTTTTAGGGTGATGTTGGGCCTTTTTAGTGAAACATTGGCCTCCAAGAGCAAAACATTAGGCCTCCCAAGGCCTCTGGATCAAGCCACATGTGCCACTTGGCACACAACTACCTCCAAAGTGTCCATCAAATGTTGGGTGACATCAAGGGTCACAGAGGTGACATCATGGGCCTTCCAAGTCCTACATAATAGTGGGAGGAAAAGATCCCCCTGGGTCCAGGCCTACCAGGTTGTCTCTGGTGGAACGTCCTCCTCTCTCTCTAGTGAAAACCTCTGATCTTTGTTTGCCCCTAGCTGGGGTCTCAACATCCATCTGGTGGGTTTTTAGCCCCATGGAGGTCCAAACTAATCATCTCCCCATGTGTACATGTCCGTCGGGTGTGGCCCTGCAACAACAACAAGTATGCCCTCCATGGGCTCATAAGTCACAGTGATCATAGCAATGCCAATCACATCTAATAATCAAGTTATTTAAACATGTGCATAAAACCCCCTTTTCCCAGAGAAGTTCTCAAATACGTTAGGTTATTCTACAAGCCAAGTTTGGAGAGGACGTAAGGAGGTCCTATTGGGCTAATTCTCATGGGAAGTGGGATGTTTCCATGTGAAGACAAATCCAGGCCCTGTAAGTGGATGAGGTGGTGTAGGGATGTTTGAGCAATGGGTGTAGTGATGAAAAGGGAATGTATGGCTTACTTGTGGGTGCCTCTGAAGAGGGTCAGTTGCACCTTGTCATGGATGCAAGTGTTTCCAAGCCCATTCAATGCCTTTTACCTATTTTATCTTATTGTTTTTTTCTTTCAAGAGACTAGTTAGGGGACACTGCCCTGGCATAGTGACAAGTGGTGACAATGTTACCCAAAAGCATTTCACGGAGATGAGAAGTTTGGCTCGTGATGAGACCTCCTTTCTATTGGCTATGCCACCAAGAGCCACTACCTTGGTGTGGTGACCAGCTGAATGGTAGTGTCATACTGCTACATGCCCATGGAGCTAATAGGTTGGCTTGTGATGAGACCCCGTATCCTCCAACTAGGTCTTGATTTTATTATTTTATGGGTCCCTCTGTTTCTTGCTGAGAAGTATTTTATTGCTTTCTTGGGGATCCCTAGGTGAAGCATCTGAAGGTTTTGTTCTTTTGGATTTTATCTTTTTCTAGCTAATTTTACCCTCTGGGCCTTTAGCCCCTTCTTCCCACAAGGTAAGGTACAACCCTTTGCTAGCTTGGAAAACCTAATGCCCGAACCAATGTATGGGATGGATGAGAGGGAAAAAGATGAGAAGTGGTAAGTATGGTGGGAACAAACAATGACCTTTCATGGACCCACCCAGTGGCAACTCAAACCCTATGGGAACCAACTTACTAGGGCATCCTGTCATTCCCCCTAGGTGTGGACAAGTGGAAAGGCATAAGGTCCAAGCACACGTTATAAGTAAAAAGAATTAAATGCACATATTCAAATGTTTTGAGAATCAGAGTGACACATACCATGATAACCGGACTCAGTACCTCATGGAGAAAGACCCACTACTGCTGAAGGATCAGGCCGATGGGATGGATGTTGTTGTTTTTGACAAGGTGGAGGCATTGAAGAAGAAAGACGGGCCCTACAGGGCCAAGATCAAGTCAATATGGCTCTCGGTACTCCATGTCTAGGACTTGTGGGCCTCGAGACATAATCTCCTTAGTTATCCCTAGGCTAGGGGATAACAGTACACAACAACTAAACAATGGCATGTGAATCAATTTCCTTGGAAGCTTCACATTTACCTTCACACTTCTTTAATATGCCCAGGTATTTTATGAATTTCCAAGTTGAGTGATGGTGTGATTGTTATGCCTAAGTATTTGATGGATTTCTAGTCTAGGTCCAAATATAATTTTAGCAGTTGGGCTATCCAAGCAAGATTCCATGTTGGGGTGTTCCAACCATAGACTTCACATTTTCTTTATTGACCTTTCTGTCAAAGGCATATAGGAAGTAATCCAAGATTGATTTGAACCTCTTAAGTATGGTGATAGAGGTGCCCTGTGTGAGGAGGTTGTTGTTCATGAACTAGGTATTGTTTATTTGTTTCTCCCCCCTTGTTATGTGAACCCTTGGGGGGGCTCTTGGAGTTGTATTGTTTATTTCTTTCTCCCCCCTTTTTATGTGAACCAATGATCAACCTAGTGCATCCACCATGAGGATGTAGAGGTAAGAGGAAGTGGACAACCCTACCACAAGTCTCGTAAGTCTTTAAAAAATCGATCCATTTGACCATTTATAGAGGACAATCTAGGGACCTCATATGTATGCTTCGATCCAATAGATCAGATATCGGTTGAACCCAAATTTTTGGAGAACATGGATGTTGAAGGGATGATGAACCCTATCAAAGGCGTTTTACATGTTAAGCTATATAATCATACCTTATCCACTTGAGTGGGAGATACAGTGAAGAGATTATTGCACTAGAATGATGTTATTTATGATCTATTGTCCCTTGATGAAACCACCATGCTCTAATAAGATTAGTTAGGGTAGCAATTTACTCATTCGTGTGGAAATAATCTTCATGAGAACTTTGTAGGAGACATTACACAAACAAATGGGGTGGAATCTATTGAAAGATGTGGAATTCATCACCTTAGGGATAAGAGCAAGGAAAGAGAAGTGTGACTCCTCCCCATGGTCGATGCTTTATCCATGAGCCTTATAGAATATTCCATAAGTCACCTTTAGTTATGTGCCAAAAAGTTGATAAAAGTGGACTGAAAATTCATATAGGCTCACTTCTTTGTTGCTATGTATATTGTATTATTTGTAAATATAAATCTAATATTAAAATAGGTGTATTCTATTTTTTTTTAGGTTAACATTTTTTTCACATTAAAAATGGGATAGAAAATTTATATATAATATATAAAATAAAACCTTATCCAATTATGTACATATTATATTATATTTTTTAATAATTTGATATGTATTGTTTCCTTACAACTTCGACTAATCAAAGATTGCCAAAAATAAAACCTTAATATACAAAGGTACCATTACGTTCTATGAAATTCGATATCCATAGTAGAGAGGACGGCCACAAATAAAAAATGTTAGATTCATGAACACTTTTGTGAGTCGTGCGATTTGACAACTTTGTGGAGCTCATGTGTCCGTGACTTGTGACATATGAGTACGGTCAGCGGGTTACAAATATTTCCTTCATCACCGTTATCTTAAATGAGTGGTTGTAATTAAATTTGCTGATTTCTAGAATTTTATTACTTGTGATAAATGAGCCTGAAACTTTGTTGACAAAGTACCTTTCTTATTGTTGAGTAATAGTTTTTGAACTCTTGAAAGAATAGTGTATATATTAAATTGAAGTTCAAGTTAATACGATGATTTTTTTTTTTTTCAAAATAGGAAAAAGTTTATAATATTTAAGGACATCGGTTTAGTTTATGTTGATATGATTTTAAGATTTTGACATGCAAATACATAATTGTGTACAAGCAAAATTTACCTACCCAAAATAATTTGTTGGTGGTTTGTAAGGGGGTAGACTACCACTCCTACTAGATGTCTTTGGATCTTGGATCGCTAACATGTTTCCTTACATTCAAGGAAGAGGAGCTCTTAGCCAATTAAAAGTAGTTTTAAGTCATATCGAGGACTTTCAATCTTAGCTTATTGACATCTAATCAAATTCAAAGCAAGTTTAGAAAGAAGCACAAATAATAGGACTAAGTTTTTGGTATTAAAATTGGTCAAAATCATTGTACAAAATGGTATCCACAAACTACAGGTTTTTGGTGATTTCCAAATGATTATAAATTAGTTAAATGGTGTTTGTGCTATGGAAAATTTTCTCTTGATGCCTATATTTATGAGGAAGTCCCAAACTACAAAGTTGTTATTAATGAGGTCTCTTTCTTACATGTGTATAGAGAAAGAAAAAGGTTGGTAGACACCCTCTTGAAACACAATCTCCAGATGGATCTAGGAACCTGGCACTTATGGAACAACATGAAGGCTTTCTTACTGAACATGATCCTAGAACTTTTTACTGATCCAAAAATCTGAGATGGTGTTGTGAACTTTTGTTTATGATTGCTTGAAAACTAACTTGTTTCTTGAGATGGAAGCGGTTACTATATTTTGGTTCCTTGACACGTATATGGAATGTTTTATAATGATAGTACATAGAGTTGGCGATGCACTTATATTGAGGGTCTTTTCTTTGATATTGTATATGCAAACTAGTCTAATTTTTTGGATGACATATTGGATAGTATGTATGTAGAATGGTAGATTTTATAATGATATTACATAGAGTTGTTGATGCACTTATGTTGAGGGTCTTTTCTCTCATATTGTATATGAAAACTAGTCTAAATTTTTGGATTACCTATTGGATAGTATGTGTGTAGAATGGTAGGATGAAGAGAAACGTAAACTTCTCTATTTTGAAATTTGATCACTGGATGCTAGAAAGCATTTACCAAACATAATTTTATTTGAATAATAAAATTGTACCTTTTTGGGAAAAAAAATAGATATAAATGTAAAACATAATTATTTTGAAAGAAAAATAATTAACATTTAGAAATAAATTAGAGAAGGTTGTCCTATGGCACCAACTCTATACATTATTAGTCTATCGTCTTCATCACAGACTTTCATTAGGGCTTATCAAGGTTATCCCCCTCTTGGAGTTGGATGTTAACCATCTTGTTAACACATTATTAATGGTCACTTCACATTGGAAAAAATTGGTTGAGCGGGCTATGTGGCTTGGTTTCGCTAGCCACATCCTTGGCCTCCATGGAGAAGGGCGAGTGCGGGCATAAGACCCTTCCAAGGAGGGCGGGCGGGTGGGAAAGGGCGTCTTGAGGGTCACGGTTGGTGGCGGCAGAGGATTCGAACTCTACAGGCTACGGGTGGAGTGTCAATGTCGTGTATGGGCGCAAGGTCCTTCTGCGAGTGGCGACGGATTCTTTGAGGCGATTGTTAGGGGTTGAGGAGGCTGCTCAAAGCCGTGTTACTGGAACGATTTCCTGAGCCCGAGTCTGCCTAAATTGGTGAGGATATGTTTTTTCTTTCCAGGCAGCCTTCGTTGTGTTCGAGGGCTCGATTATGGGTGGGTGATAGCGCCGGAGTTTTACAGTGGTGGTGGCTTCGGGGATTTTTTTCCGGTCGGTTTCTTGTTTTCTCTTCGGTTTTCTGGACCCTCTTGACCTCTCCTTCCTTGGCTAGAAGAGGTTTTGGACCAGAGCTTTGAGGTCCACACTGGGGGCATGTGATGTATTGGTTTACACTTTGAGGTTCTTTGGGGGCGTGCGATGTTGGGTAAACACTTTGAGGTCCTTTGAGGGAGTGTGGCTTCTGGTTTAGCTTCTTTTTTGGTTTCTGTTGGGGTTTTTTTCCCTGTTTTGTATCTCTTTTTGCAGCATGTGTGTTGGGATGTGTGTGTATTTGTTTATGAGCATGGTCTATGGAATAGTACTGCTATGAACATCTGTGGGGTCAAGAAGATGTAAAAAAAATAAAAATTCACTAATATAATTGAGCGAATTTTCTATTGGAAAAAAAATGGTCACTTCACATTTGACTCTTTTTTTACCATCTTGGAGGAGATCAAGCAATGGGTGGGTAATATAATAAAATGTGTCCCAATTTTTACATCTATTGTAGATTCTAAGCTACAAATTGCTAAAACATGATGTTATTAGCTAAGCCAGGATGACCTCCCAAATTACTTAAACAACATTGGGTGGACTTAGCTTCAACCTAGGTAGATTTTTAAGTTTCTTGATACCTCCTTTGCATTTCAGGCCTTGCTAGCAACCTTGTAGCAATTAGTCCCCCAAAGGATTGCTAAGAAGGTTTAAAAGTGGATTATAAATCCTAGGTCACGGGCCGACATATTTCAAATTTGTTATGCCACACATGTATATTACTTGTCTTGTTGCATTCCCTTTGTTGCAACATTTCATACGAATGAGAAGCTCCTTAGAGACTTTCTCTAGGCTAGTGTCTAGGAGAAGAAAGGCTCCCATTGTGTTAATTGAAGTCTATGTTGCACTTACAATGATCGTTGAGGTATTGGAATTATTGAATCCTTTAGGAAAGATCCGGGCATGTGAGTAAAGTGGGTCATTTAAGCATGGAAGAAAATAAAAATTGAACAATGTTGTTGTGAAACACCATTTCACTAGGGGTATTGTAAGGTAAAATAAATTAGAGTAATGTGAATTTTCAAACCCTTTTGGTTACACCAATTAAGCTGAAAATCAAATATTCACTTATGTCTCAATATATATATGAAAATCGCTAGAAATCATCAATATGTGTCTCACCTGAGAATAGTCCTTTCACTCAATGAGCATTTTATTTGGTGGTCACAACTTATTTTGTTCAACGATAAGCCCCTAATGAAAACCACTTGATTTTTGGCCAATCACCTTTTAAGAGGGGTAGTGTGAACTTATGAGCAATCTAGCAAGTGATAAGTACTTAGAAAAAAGAATTATAAAGCATTTGCAAATAGAGCCTTTGTTGATCAAATTGAAGTTATATTTTTTTCTTTTTTTCTTCTTTTCTTTTTCTTTTTATTTTTTTTCGAAGGTGGCAATATTGGGAAATGGTATAGAGAGAGTAGATATTAATTACACACCTCAAAATTGTGCTCAACATTATATTCATTCAATGTAATGATACACATATAAATACAATAAGGATGTCTCAAGATAAAAGAACTACCTTGATTTAACAATCTACTTGGTTGAGTAAACATCTCAACCTCACACCAATCTAGGAAGCTAACTAGTTGGAGAGAATCTCTCAAACCAAATAGGATTCAACAACCTCCTAAAATAAAGGAACATACTCCTTCTTGTAGAGACTAGAACTCTACCTATTAATGACCAATAAACTCAATAATAATCACAATACGATTACAAAAAAGAAAAGTTTGAGTTACATATCCCAACACTCCCCTTTAACGACTACTTGTATTTACCATCGTCATGTCAGGTCCTCATCATTACAAATTCCTCCGAATCGAAGAACCTCCTTATCAACAAATAATATGTCTGGTCCAACCTAGTACATTCTCTTCGTACTTCGATCACGCATCACCAAACTGCCAAAGTCCATATGAAGAGACAACCATCCACCAAAATGCATGGGTCATCAACCCCTGCCACTGTTGGTTTAGTAGGATGCTCTTCAAGTATGTGGTTCATTCAACCTCTTGATGAACTCCACCTGAATGTAAAAACTCATGGTTTCATAAGCACCTCCTAGAGCTCACAACCAACATGGTCCACTCATGGAGCATTCCAACCCGTGACATGGCCCACTCCTAGTGTTAAAGAACATTATAATAGAGCTTTCTACACTTCAAATCAATAGGGATACATGACAAAGGGGTATGCATGCCTAGTCAGGTCTTACAACGATATTCCTCTTACATGTTACATAAACATAGGTACATACATTACATACTCCATCTATGGATATACCATGTACATAATCAAACATTAGTAGTGTAGCATCCCCAGACTCTTGTTGGGCAATGCCACATGAAATTTTCCTGACTCTGATACCATTTAAGTAATTGATATACTTCTGCAAATGCTCATAATAATGTGGATAACAACAACTATATACATATACAACATATACAGGAAATACCCATGAGAATAAATGCATAAATATTAACACATCATATAAATTTTCACAAAATAGACACTTTTATTTGGTAAAAATAACATCGACTGCGTGCAGACCTTTCACATTCCTCCCAGCCTTAGACCACACTTCTCATAAAATTTCAACAGTGGATCACCCCTAAGTTGGGGCTAAACTCCACTCGGGTAAGAAAATCCTAACCAGGCTAAGGTCTCTCAGACAACACATAAACTTAGTCTTAGGTGCCAACTCAAACTAACAACCTACAGTCCCTCATTCCCCACGTGCATGTCCCACCCCAAGAAGTGTTCCCCTTCTCTGCTCAACATTCCTTTGTCTTCCCCACTTCCCTTTCAGGGCTTCAGCAACAGGTCAGATAAAAAGTTTTAGAGCCTTGTAGCTGTAATTTGGCAATTTGGGAAAACAATTCCCAGTAGTTATCTCACCTGGACAGAATGCTCACGGTCCTAACAACCCGCTTTTCAATGTCTCGCAGGCCTGACAACCCACCTCTTCATTCCATCTCCAAAGCTAACCATGGTCCCGGTACATGTACATGTACGGTTACTAGCAACATGAAGGTACATACAACACTAGCATGGAGGTGGTGAGGTGAGGATGAATAATGATGGAATCAATAATCAAATAAGTAAATCCCCCCAATTGTATTTGCATGTCCCCAAATTGACACTTGTCATGTTGGGAACTAGCTTGGGTCCACATGGATTCCTTCACAAGGTGATACGTTCCTCAACATAGAGACTTAGGATATATTAAAATATCCATACTTTATGGTTTATACACTTGTGGGATTATTAATAAAATATTCCTTTGGTCTTAAGCCCCTTAGCTTAGCCCCTTTTCCCACCAACTCTTAGCCCCCCTTTCCCATTCTGGTGGAGTTTATCCCCCTATACTCTTTTACATGGTTGGTCTGCAATAGTGATGTGTTTTCATTAAAAACTAAGTGTGATTACATTTACAAAAATAGGCTCGTTGGCCTTTCAGCTTCTGGCTCACCAGCCTAATAACCACATAGGCACTCTAGTCTCAAAATACATATATAAAAAGGAACTCTAACCTCCAAGTATCCTGTCTCACCAGCCTATATGTATAATTACTTATATTTATAATGGGTTCATCCTAGGGGTATTACGCCCCACCCCCCCTTATTTATGCATTGTCCTCAGTGCATTATATACATATGTACAAAAAAAACTTCACAAGTCTTCAAAAAGATGTGGGTATTATTCTCGCATAGCATGCTCATGTTCTTAGGTTGCATCCTCAGGACCGTAACAAGTCCAATAGACCTTACCAATCCTATTGCTCAATTCTAGAGTAGCTTGACTTTCCGATCCAATATGCATACTGGATGAGATCAAAAGTCTCCTTCTTGATCCACATGAATCACATTCCAATCAATGGAATGATTAGCATCAAGTACATATTTTTTTATTAAAGACACATGGAATATATTATGAATGCACATCGATGCAGGTAAGGAAATCATGTATGATACAGGACCAATCCTCTCCAGGATTTCAAACAACCCACAATAATGAGTTGCCAGTTTTGAACAATTTCTCAACTTTAGGGAACTTCTCTTGGCCTTTACTTTCAAGAACACATGGTCACCCACTTAAACTCTTTGTGAGTTTTTCCTTTATCTACATAACATTTTTTCATGTCTTGGGAATGCTTTAAATTCTGTTTTATTTTCACCATCTTCTCTTCCATTTCCCTGAGTAATTCTAGTCCAACCACTACTCTGTCAACTGGGTTGTCCCAACTCACTGGTGTGTTGCACTTTCTACCATAAAGTACCTCAAATGGGCTCATCTTTAGAGATGCTTGATACCCATTATTACAATAAAACTCCACCAAATGCAAATAATCCTCTCATTTGGATGGTTTATCCATCACATACATCCTTAACATGTCCTCTATCACTTTATTCACCCTTTCTATTTTACCATCTGAATCTGGATGATAAGTAGTGCTAAAATTCAGATTTGTTCCAAATCCCTTGAATAATCTCTTCCAAAAAATTGATGTAGATTTGGGATCTCTTTCAGATATAATTGTCTTAGGAACACCATGTAGCCTAACAATTTCTCTCATATAAATATCAATAGTGTTAGCTTCCTTGTGAGTGAGCTTCACTGTAATAAAATGGACAACTTTAATAAGATTATCCACCACTACCATGATAGAATCATGTTGTTTGTTTGTTCTGGGTATCTTGGTGATGAAATAAATTGTTACAACTTTCTATTTCCACTCAGGAATGGGAAAGGGATGTAGAAAACCAGCTGGTGTTATAGTACAAAATGCCTTATCTGTGCATACAAGACATTGGCCCTTCCATTTGCATACTTTTCCAAAATATTGTTGAGGATTCCTTTTAAAAAGCCATTTTTTGTATAGTGTATGTCCCCTGTTGCACTAATATCCCACGTACACACATGTGTTGCATGCTAGTTAGCCCGCGTTTACCTCCAAAAGTTGCAAAAAATATAAAATTGCACGAAATTCGACGGAGTTTACAGGCTATGGATGGTTTCCTAACCATTTTACCCCTTGTAGCCCATCCCCAAATTGAATAACCATATTTTTCTCATATAAAACTAGGTCTTGGGGAGTCATTTATGAACATGAACAAGACAATAAGAAAACTCTTTCAAAATCCCTTCCCTTTCTTAGCCCAAGATTTGCATCCCATTCTGAGTTTTAGCCTCATCCTTCCCCTCCAGCCTTTCTCCTTATGCAATTGTTTCTCTTTCCCTTGGTGATATGTTAGTTGTGAGAACTTAATGTGGGATTGATGCACTTGGAGCCATGATAGAAGAACACGGACTTGGTTCGTGGAGCGGTTTCCAACAAAGGTTGTAATCCTTTTTATCTTG
The DNA here is from genome assembly GCA_009831015.1 of Picea engelmannii. Taxonomy (NCBI): domain Eukaryota; kingdom Viridiplantae; phylum Streptophyta; class Pinopsida; order Pinales; family Pinaceae; genus Picea; species Picea engelmannii. Next base: position 176,117 of record ML804554.1, on the reverse strand, counting down.
AAATTGAATAAAAGAGTTCATCCTTGTACCAAAACCCAATGTTTACATTCTTTTGTTAATTTGTGCATTTATATATATGTCTAAACTTTTAAAGTGATCAGTAGATATTGCATATGTTGTTGCATTGTATTCCTAACCTTTTGCAAGTCAAGTTTGGGAGGAGACACATGATCTAGGAGGTGGAAACAAGCGAAATAGGTCAACACCAACCACAAGGACTAAAGGTGCAGTCACTAACTCTCTTTCCTTTTTTCTCTCATCACTTAGTTTAGTTGGTTTTTGGGTAGATTAAGGGTAAATTAGTATTTTAAGGGAGTTATCACTCTTCCTTTACCTTAGACCCAATATAGGGGGATTTTCCCCAAAGCAAGATTTGCGACTCCGTTGGGGAGTCTCTTTAGGTTCTTAGTGGGAGATCTTGGTTTGATTTGACTTTCAGTTTATTTCTAATTTTTATGAGTGTTTAGAGTCAGGTTTGGCCTCTAGTCACCTTCTAGGTGCCTACCAACTTCCCTTTCCCAAGTTGTCAGTCCAATTTTTTTTCTTGTTTTGAAAATTTACAGAGGTGTATGTTCTCTGTTCTCTATACAACACACATACATACATGCTCTGCATTATACACATCTCGCGTACAAACACAGGCTATCCATGCACAACACGCGTTTCTTTTATTTTGGAAAAAGTTACTGACGATATCAACCAAGGAACCCCTTTGCAAGGGGATTCTTGTGCTTTTCCTTTCTTTGTAAATGTTGGTGTCCCATTGATGGCCATGTTGTACATTCCTGGGTTGAATGTGAAACTACCGGTTTGGTTGGGTACCATTCCAAATGTCCCTAATGCTCTTGATTCTTCTCAGATAGGCACCTTATGCCATGGTTATCATGTTGATGTTCTTTCGTCAACAAAGTGTTCTCCTCCTCCTGATCCCACTCTTATGATGGGGAGTGATGTGTCTACTGACTATGTTCTTACTTAACATTTCCAGTTCAGTACTTTTAGAGAAAAGGGGTATTCTGCTCACTTTGAGCACACCCCCTCCAAGCCCTAGGATGGTTTCCTTTGATTGGAATGACCTTGTTGAGCCTCGTCTTCTTTCTTCTGCACCCTTTCAAATAAGGGTTGTAGTTAATTCAAAAACAAATTATCGATGTATTGTGGATGAAGGATCCTCTGCAAGTATTTTATCCTCCTTAGCTTGGAAAGCTTTGGGTTCTCCTGTGTCTGCTTCACATGAGTTGTTGGCTTTTGACAGACATCCTAGTGAATATTTGGGGGTTCTTCTCAGTTACCTATCTCATTAGGTGGGGATATTTTCCTTGTCGATGTTATAGTGGTGCAAGGCCCGTTAGATTTGAATATGCTTCTTGGGCATGATTATGTATATGCTATGTGTTAGCACATAAAATTTGCACTAGAAATTTGGTTATTTTTACGGTCTATTTTGCAACACTGTGAATTATGAGATTTTGCAGCGCCAACTTCCTCAAGCACAAAGTTTCAACATTTTTTATGAAGCAAGATAACTTGATCCTACATATGAGTCCAATAGCGCAATATTCATTCACTCCCATCATTACCTTTTTTTCATGCTAAAGGATTTCAAATTTCTCCTAGCTCGACACTGCAAAAACTGGCATTTTCAGAATGTGTTGTGAAATGTGCTACGAAAACTTTGTTCTAGGACTGTTGAACTAGAATTTTTGACCAGATGACTTCCAGGAGGATTTCCGAGTGAACCAGGATGAATTTTCAAAATTCAAAGGAGTTTATTGTCAATAATGGAACCAAGAACATTAACCTTTTTCATTTTTCACACAGGTGTCGTGGATTGGGAGATTTGAAGGAATCTTTGAGCCCTATTTTTCAGTTTTCAGGATTTCATGTTTGAGACATGTTTTTGCGACATATATTTCAGCCAACTGGAGATGAATTTTAACAAACTGAGAGAGGTTTTTCTTTGGAACGAGCTTATCCACAAAAACTATTATCATATTTTACACAACTATTATATTTTGAGAATTACAAGTGGCATTTTGAATATTATTTTTCAGAAGTTTGCCTCCTGAAAATAAGGAAATTAGTTAAAACGTGTCATTTTTTGTTTGTAACTATTTATATTTTGGGAAAGAGGATGGAATTCGAATTGTAATTCTATCATCCCTATCTAGGCTATAAGATAGGCATTAGAAGTCATTAGGGAGGTTGTTCTGGGAGCTTCCCGGGCTCTGATCAACTTTGAGAAGGGAAACCCCTGCAAATGTAATGAAGGCCATGTCTATTTCTTTTTGAGATTAACACAACAAGCCTGTTTATGGCCTGAGATTCATCACAGTGCTTATGTTCAGCCTGTATATTCCCTGTTTTATTTGTTATCTTACAACAGTTTCTAAGAGTAGTGTGACTGGAATTCATCCTTGTTTGGTGCTCCTTTCACCATAGAATATGCTTGTTGTCTGTTTATGATTCTTTGTTCCAGAATTCATCCATTGCTAGATGCTCTACTTCAGCTATCAGATTTATGTGTTTATTCTTCTGCAACTTCATATAGAGATTCATCCATTGTTAGGTGCCTCTTATATAGTTGAATTTTTTAATATGTTCAATGTTTTTCCTCACAAAATTCATCCACCTCTGGGTTCTTTGTTAGGTATCCATCCTCCCGTTTCATTCCTCTAAAATTTTCCATTAGATATTCATCCTCTGCTAGATGCCTCTCATTACAGTGGGCTTCCTCCTCTCTTTGACTATCATTTTATTACCTCAACTTATTGAACATGGTGCCTAATTTGACTTAGTTTTACAAGGAGGCTTCCAGTCCATGTTAAGTTGTAAACCATTGATATTTTTACCCTGAATCCTTTGCCCAACGGTTTTTCTCCCTTGTCTGTCCTCTCAACCACCAACCTTTATAAAACCAAAATTGTTCTTATCATAAATCTGATCTTCTAAGTGTTATTGTTGAATATCCTCAAGTGTGAAAGCCTTTTGGCTATTGAGAGAGCCCTCTCTGATTGTATAAGGTTAGAATACAGTCTAAAGTAGGTTGAAATGGTTACCTTTGGGATTTCCTACAACAACCATAGGAAAATCACAGAGTGATAACACTATGAATGTTGTGGTGTATACGCTGTTTTGGGTGATGCATTTCCCTCAAAATGGAAGCATTGTCATCATTGACCAGCCAACATCTGATAATTACCATCCTAATTCGGTGTTAGTTCAAGATGCCCCTTTATATGTTCCTAGTGTTTGTGTAGACTCTACCATGCCACAGATTAATTATGTGGCATATTATCCTCAATGTTCAATTGCTCCTGAGTAGTAACTTGTTCACTCATGTTTTCCTTCTCGAGAATTGGTCTCACCAATTGATCCATTGGTTTATACAATCGGGGCATGGGAGCCCTTGCTTCCCTCTCTTGGTCCAAGTGATCTTGAGTTTCCTTTTGAGTTTTATCTCACTGTTTGTAGATCCTCAAACCTTTGTGCTTGTGATTCTTCGCTGATAGACTCTGTCGATCCTATCCAGAACCTCCATCGTCATATGGAATATGGTCACTTTGCTTCACCCTTTGGGACTGTCGACCCTCCTCACTCACGTGATTTATTGGATATTGATTTGCCTTCGGATAAGGCTATCCTTGAAGCCATGACTACGGTTTCTATACTGTGGAAAGACTTACACCATGGTTTTTTTTTCATCCCTTTTGGGATACTTTCCATCTTTACTACCGAAGAGACTCTTGGTCAGAGCCTAACAGTGGGCTCTAATTGAATCGGTACTATGCATGAGCTATAAGGCAGTGCGATGACTTGTACCATATTGTATAGTTCAGGTTTGTTGTTTTCAAGTTTTTTATTTAGTATCACCTCTTATTTTTCTGAAGTTTCTATCTATATTGGATTTATTAACTTCTGGATGAGTGTTATTGGCCTTTTATGCAGGATCTTGGAGACATTTTTCTTTGACATTTGTTCATCGTATTGATCTTTTCTGATAGGTATTGACCTCGAAACTGGCATATAGGTTAGATTTTTCCCTACTTTCATTTTTGCATTATCCATTTTTTGGTTCATTTGGCCTTAGGATCGACCCCACTGAATTGTGACACTAACCTTTCTTGCAGATAAGTGTGTCGTACTTTATGTGGTAGATCCCTCCTTCCATAGGAATTCTAGTTAGAACCTTGTTTTCCATTTGGTTCCCATGCTGAAGTACTTCATAGGCATGTGAGTCTTGTTTAGTCTCGCCATGAATGTGTGTTGAAGCCTCATTCTTATTCATCTTTTTCTAGATTATACCCGAGGGACTCCCTAAGAGCATGGTTTGTTGTCTTTCAAGCTTGCTTAAACTTTGAAATCAACATCTAATGAGAATTTATTTATTCTTTTCAGTCTCATTTGGAATCCCCCCTGGAGTCTTCTTTAATCCCTTTTCAGACTCTCTAAAATTAAAAATATTATCGAGCGATCTTGTTTCCCTTCACGCTTGTCAAAATAAAGTTTGAAGGCACATCTATTCGGCGGTAGTTTATCCCTTTTTCAATCCAGATGGTTAATTTATGAATAAAGGTATGCCCTAGGAGCTTTGGTTCTCTAGGAGGGTATTCTCAGGCATAAGTTTAACCCTTTTTTGGGCCTAAGGGACTAAATTTTTGAAAAAGGGTCATTCACACTAGTTTTGGTTTATCTCTTTTTCGGGCCTTGGAGATTATCTATGAAAAAAGAACCCCCTCGGAGTCCATAGTTAATCTCTTTTCAGAATCACTAAATATGAAAAGATCACCAAGTGACCTTGTTCCTTTCACACTTGTTAATTGGTCCAGAAGGAATATTTATTTGGCATAAGTTTAACCCTTTTTTCGGAAAATAGATTATCGAGAAAAAAGGTACACCTTGGGAGACATGTCTCGCCGGGACAGTTCTCCTAAGTTATATTTTATACTTTTTCAGACTAAGGGGACTAAACTTAGAAAAAGGTTGTGAGTCCATAGTTAATATATTTTAAGACTCCTTCAAATTGAAAATATAGCCGAGTGATCTTGTATCAATCACACTCGTTAAAATGGTTTTGAAGAGACGTCCTTTCGGTATAAGTTTAACCATTTTTCGAACCGACTGGACTAATTACAAAAAAGGAACTCTCTGGAGTCTTATTTTAGTGTTTTTTAGACCCTCTAAATGTGAAAAACCATTGATCTTACCTTCTTTGGGCTCGTAAAACTTCACATGGAAGGAGTCTTGTTGTGTCATCCTTAATCGCATCGCATGTATCATCCTTGTGTCTTTGGCCTAATGTCGACCAGGGATGATTTTAAGGATGGAAATTTATTTTAAAATGTAGAAACCTTGGCAAATCTTACTAATCCTTCATATGACAACTATAAATGATTGGCGATATTTTTGTAAAAATATTCAAATTTCAAAGGATTTTATATAATTTTTATAAATTTTTGGCGATTTTTAAGGTAAAATAATTTTATCCTATAGAATTTGGGCGAATCATTTTTAAAATAATGAATCTCGTTTTTAGAAAAACCATGGAAAATTAGCCCATGAGAAAAATTTAGCCCCTAAAATCATCCTTGTGTCGACTTCTTGTTGCTATTAACTGAACCTTCAAAGCATTCCTTTAATGCAAGCCTTGCAACACTTTTTTCCCTTGCGATCTGACACCTTGACCCATGGAGGAATTTTCCTGAGTGTCCTTATCCTGCACATGTCTCCTTGCACTGAACATTAGTATGTTCCATGCACTTGGAACTAGTTTGCTTGCCCGCGAAACTCATTCCTCTTTTGTAATTTTAGCATTCTTTTATTCTTTTTCAAGCTCATTAAAAATTTGAAAAAGACAAAAAAATCAAATATTCCAAAAAGAGGGGACGAGATATACATTCTCCTTTATCAGCAGCAAGATAGTCACCCTTGGACAAAGCACATCCTTCCATTTGTTCTCCAAGCATTGGGATCTAGTATGGACTTAGGAAGTTGTTCTCGTTACATAGAGTTGTGTCCTCCTCCATTTGGTTACTCTTCCAAAGATATGGAGAGTTTATGGTGCCTCCTGTATCACATACTTATGTCAATAATATGTTGCCCGAGTCTCATAATTTTTCCATGCTTTTGTCCAAGGGAAGTTTTATCCAACCCGAGTCATCCATTTTGCAGTTGATCTCTTGACTTTCATGAGTCGGCCATCCCGAGAGTCTAGTCAAGTTTGGATTCAAAATCAACGAAGTTTTTTGCCTGATGATTGAGGTCCTCCATTATTTCCCCAATGACATGTCAAAGACCTCAAAGTAGTGAGTCTTACACTCCTATTGCACTCCTACCTAAGTTTTGAAGATCTTGAAGTTGTTGCTTGAGCTTTGAAGTTATCATCTCTAGACACAAGTGTCGATGCTTCTCGAAGATGCATATCATATTGTACTTGTATATCTTCAGATGATGTTGAGATGTAGATCCGTTGTGTATCATTTGCGGCTACTCTTTATACAAACATTTATATTTTGTCTTGTAGTCATATATGACATGGATCTGAAATGTACTTGATTGGAAGCCATGCTTAGTTCATCCCGAGCATGGGTATGCCCGCCTCAGAGAGATTATCATTATTTTTCACATGGCATGCTCATGAACACTTGTCTCTGTCTCACTCAACTTCGTGCCTTCCCACTGTGTAAATATATTGTAATGTATTTCAGCCATTCATTGCTCTTCTTAGCTCACACATTAGGGGGCATCTTTTATAGTCCAAAATGCCTTATCTGTGGATACAAGACATTGGCCCTTCCATTTGCATACTTTTCCAAAATACTATTGAGGCTTCCTTTTAAAAAACTATTTTTTGGATAGTGTACGTGCCTTGCTACACTAATAGACCATGTACATACATGTGTTGCATGCTAGTTATCCCACGTACAGACATGTGTTTCATTCTAGTTATCCTGCGTACACATGCGCGATGCATGCTAGTTAGCCCGTGTTTACCTCCAAAAGTTACAAAAAATAAAAAATTGCATGGAATTCGACAGAGTTTACAAGCTATGGAAGGTTTCCTAATCATTTTACCCCTTGTAGCCCATCCCCAAACTGAATAACCATATTTTTCTCTTATAAAAATAGGTCTTGGGGAGTCATTTATGAACATGAGCAAGACAATAAGAAAAATCTTACAAAGTCCCTTCCCTTTCTTAGCCCAAGATTTGCATCCCATTTTGAGTTTTAGCCTCAGCCTTCCCCTCCAGCCTTTCCCCTTATGCAACCATTTTTCTTTCCCTTGGTGATATGTTGGTTACGAGAAGCTAATGTGGGATCGATGCACTTGGAGCCATGACAGAGGATCTCAGACTTGGTTCGTGGAGCGGTTTCCAACAAAGTTTGTAATCCTTTTTATCCTGAAATTGAATAAAAGAGTTCATCTTTGTCCCAATATCCTATGTTTACATGATTTTGTTAATTTGTGCATTTATATCTATGTGATGCAGGAGCATCGCTATAAAAGCAAGTCAACAAAGCGGAGGACAGCTGGAAACACACCAACTCACATTTTGAGAATGTTTTGAATTTGAAAAGATAAAACATTAATGTAGTATCTGGGAAGATATTTTTGCTTTTATGGTTTGGAGATTGTAACATAGATCTTGAGCGGTTGCTCTCATCTGTTTGTTGGAGGAAATTAATGTAATAAATGTAAAGTAGTTGTAGACCTTTTAATTCGATTAGATAGTTAGAGTTGTAGGAGGGAAAACTTTAGAAATCTCCCTCGTATGTATTGTATTGTAAGATTATTCTCATTGTAAGAGTTGTAGAGCAAGAGAATAGGAGAACAGAGTAGAAGATAGATTGCATAAGCAAATAGTTGATGCTATAGAACCCATGTATAGATGCACTTGGATTAATATAAGAAAGATTGATCCAACTTCATGGTGTTTATGAATTATGTTTACATCGATTGAATGGTATGTTTACAGTTTGCTTATATGCTCTATTATCCATTTGTTTCAATGCTATGTGTATGTATGATTTCATGTTGAATGTGTGAAGTCTGTAAAAGGGAGAGTATGAGTTTCAATTGTTTATCGTCCTGAGATTTCCTGCAAGGAGTGCAGTGAAGGTCCGCAAGGAGTGCGTTGACAAGATTCTGAGTTTTACCTCAGAAAATATCAGGAGAGATATTGTTGTTCTCATACCAGCAGAAGTGAGAGAATAACACAGAGTCATGCAAGGTGTGTGCAGGCCAGTTGAAGTCTTATACTTTTCCAACCCACTGAGTGGTTGAAGGATTTATGTTGCAGGGAGTGCGCAGAAGAGGAAGACGTCAGATAATCAGTGATTATCGTGAAAGCCGCAAGGAGTGCCGGAAGGATTCCCTAGAATCCTTGAGTTTGTAGAAAGAACCAAGATGAGGAAGGATAGAGGCTTCGAATAGTTTGAAGGAAGATGAGGGTTGAAGTCACCTCACAGAAATCAAGCTCAGAGGGAGGCACCGAGTTATTTGTCTAGGAGTATTGAGAACTCGAACGGACAGTTGAAATTCTCAAAAGGAGAACTACAGATTCGTCATGGACCATTGGATCCGGTGGACCAACGGAGAAGTTAAGGTAGAGTTTCTGTCAATGCTCACAAGCTCAGGAGGAATAGTCACCATTAGATCTGGATCAACGAGAGTCATTGATCTTGTGATTTTGGATTTCAAAATTTCGGGAGTTGGAGTGTGGAGAAGGTCATGACTTGGAGGTCTTGAATTACGAAATCCCGATACATGAAATTCCGATACAATTTGGATCGTCGGATTGTGGGAAGCTCAGGGTCGTCGACCTGTGGAGAAGAAGTCATGAGTTTGTACTTCGGGAAAGGGATAAGAGGTTGCATTGTGAACTCACAAGTCACGAAATCCTGACGCGCTCGGAGGTGGACCCCAGGACGTGACTAAGGTCATATGGTTAAGGCATAAGGGAGGAGCTAAGGACCCGTTAGCCCATTTCGGGGTTTCGTGGATTGAAGAAGTCAGAGGGACTCTCATCAAAAATTGTAAAGTCATGAAATCCGAAATACCTTTTTGGGTGAAGATCGTGGTTACACCAGTTGGTCACGTGGAGTGGAGGTTCGTGCCTTGTGCTTGTTTGCATGGGTGTAAACCCTAGAAGGACCTGTGGTTATATGTGTGAAGGTTCCTATGGGAACTAAAGAGCCATTCCGACTCAAGGGAATAGAACGATCCAAGATCGGGAGGTCAAGCAGAGCCTCTTGAGGTAGGGGTGTTGCGTCAGGTGGTATCAGAGCTCAGATTTTGAATTTCTGTAGGGGAGAGTCAATTACAACAATGCCGCCAAGAAGATGTCAGGAAAGACCAATGCCCGATCCAGTTGTGGAAAGGGAAATGAGAGAACTTCATGCTTGATTGGATGTTATGGATACAACACAGAGGTGAACAAATGATACTGGAGATATCAGTGAGGCCGAAAGAGAAAATGAGGTTGGAGACGAAGAAGAAGTTGTAGCCAAAGATACTGCAAAGGAACGTCTATTCAAAGTTGTTGCAAGAATAGGGGTTAGAGAAAAAATGGACATCCCGATGTATGAAGGCAACTTAGACATTGAGGATCTGCTAGATTGGTTTAGAGATCTGGATAAATACTTTGACAATTAGGATATCGAAGAAGATAATAAGGTTAAACATGTTGTCACTAGACTTAAAGGGCATGCAACACTATGGTGGGATGAACTGCAGGCTGACAGGCGTTACAAAGGAAAACAACGAATAAAAAGTTGGGATAGGATGGTAGCAAAGATCAAAGACAAGTTTATACCCAGAGATTACAAAATTAATATGTTTTGAAGAATGCAGAATTTGAGACAGAAAGGGATGACAGTGAAAGAATACACTGAGGAATTTTATAGACTCAACATTAGGGAAAGTCGTCATGAGAGTGATGATGAAAAAGTTTCCAGATACATGAATGGATTGAGATATGAAATTCAATATGATATGAGCATGGTGACAATCAGAAATGTGAAATATGCTTATCAAATTGCTTCAAAGGCAAAAGTAAAGTTGGCCCGAAAGCAAGGTCAAAAGGGAAGAAGTAGAAGTTAGAGTAGAGGCAAAGCAATCGCCCAGGATAGAGTACAGAGGCCCAAATATGAAGAAAATAAACCTCATACTCACCTAGAAAGGGGAGGAAGTTCACAAGGAGGACAATATGTCGATAGGAACACTTTTCCTCGAGCCAAAGGAAGCGGAAGAGGCACAGGTGGTGAAATAAAGTGTTTTGTCTGTGGAAAGATCAGACACAAGTCTTTTGAATGTCCCGACATAAAAAGAGATGGATGAAGTGAAGCTCACATCTCAGAAGCACAGAGGTGAAATGTTGAGGTAGAAGATGCAGAAGGCAGAAGATCCTTAATGATGAGGAAAGTTCTCTTGAAGCCATAGAAGGAGGTGGAGAATCCAGTCCAGAGGAACAATTTGTTTAGAACTACTTGCAAGACCAAGGATAGGGTATGCAAGGTGATAGTGGATAGTGGAAGCACATATAATTTAGTATCCACAGAGATGGTGGAGAAGCTGGAATTGGAGATAGTTGCACATCCAAGCCCATACAAAGTCTCGTGGTTGCAAAAGGGACATCAAGTAACAGTCACTAAACAATGTTTAGTCGAATTTAAGATAGGAGGATATAGAGATGAGATTTTATGTGATGATATTCCCATGGATGTCTATCATATTTTGTTGGGGAGACCATGGAAATATGACAAGAATGTTATTCATGATGGAAGAAAGAATACATATACCTTGGAGAAGAATGGTAGGACGCATATGTTGCTGCCAATTGAAGACAAGAAGGTGAAAGAAGAAGCAAGCAACACTATACTTCTCATGAGTGGGAAGGAACTTCTGGATGAAGTCAGGAAAGAAGAAGACATGTAGTTTGTTGTGGTGAGGAAACCTAGAGTCATTTTGACCGGTACGTCGATGGATGATCTACCTGAGGAAATTCAAGAAATGCTTGAGAATTTCGTTGATATAATGGTGGACGATTTACCTTGTTCATTGCCACCCATTAGAAGTATAATCCATCACATTGACCTTATACCAGGAGCGAGTTTACCAAACAAAGAAGTGTACAGATTGACCCCGCAGGAGAATGAAGAGGTTAAGAAGCAAGTCCAGGATTTGATGGACAAAGGGTTGATTAGAGAAATCTTGATTCCATGCGTTGTGCCAACAGTGTTAAGTCAAAATAAGGATGGTGGATGGAGAATGTGTATAGACTCGAGGGCCATAAACAAAATCACCATCAGGTATAGATTTCCTTTACCGAGGATGGATGACTTGATGGATTGCTTGAATGGAGCAAAGTTTTTTTCAAAATTTGATTTGAAAAGCAGATATCATCAAATTCGAATGAGGAAATGTGATGAATGGAAGACAACATTCAAGATGAATGAAGGACTGTATGAATGGCTTGTCATGCTGTTTGGTTTGAAAAATGCTCCAAGTACTTGTATGAGATTGATGAACGAAGTCTTGAAAGATTTCATTAGAAAATTTGTAATTGTGTATCTTGATGATATACTGATCTTCAGTAAGACTAAGGAGGAACATTTGAGACATTTAACTCTAGTGATGAGGAGATTGCAGCATGGGAAGTTGCTGATAAATTTGAGGAAGTCATCTTTCATGAAGAAAGAGCTCATTTATTTGGGTTTTGTGATCTCTTCGAATGAGTTGAAGATGGATCCTGAGAAGGTAAAAGCAATCAAATAATGGTCGTCGCCGAGGAATACTTTGAAGTCAGAAGATTCCATGGACTAGCTAGTTTTTACAGGAAGTTCATCAGATACTTTAGTGGGATTAGTGCACCAATGATGGACACAGTTAAGAAAAGACATAAATCTTTTCATTGGACAGAGGAAACAGAGAAAAGTTTCAAGTTGTTAAAGGAGAAGATAACTGAACAACCAGTTATGGTTCTGCCAGATTTTATTAAGACATTTCAAGTGAGATGTGATGCAAGTGGATTTGTGGTTGGAGCAGTCTTAAGTCAAGACAATAGACCAGTTGCATACTTTAGTGAGAAACTGAACGATGCCAAGATGAAATATTCCACGTATGATAAAAAAAATTATGCAATCATACAAGCACTGAAGAAATGGAGGCACTACTTGGTTCCGAAAGAGTTTGTTTTGTATAGCGACAACCATGCTTTACAATTCATAACCAAACAGGAGAAATTGAACCAGAAACATGAAAAATGGGTTGAATTTATGCAGAACTTTACTTTTGTTATAAAGCACATTTATGGAACTACTAACAAGGTTGTTGATGCATTGAGCAGGAAATGTTTGATTCTGCAAGAGTTTCCTATGAAGACCTTAGGTTTTGATAGCCTTAAGGACATGTATAGGGATGATTTAGATTTCAAGAATGCTTATGAAGCATGTGAAAATCATGTTCTGAGAGACATAAGTCAATGGATTGAATACTTAATCCAGGATGGATTATTATTCAAAGGAAATCAATTGTGTATCCCGAAGAGTTCTATGAGGGAGAACCTTTTAAAGGAAAAACATAGTGGAGGATTGGCTAGACATTTCGGCCATGAAAAAACATTTGTGTAACTGAACAGTTTATATTATTGGCCAGGGATGAGGATGGATGTCAAGAAATTTTTTAACAGATGTAGAATTTGCCAGCACGCAAAGGGGAAAAGACAGAATATAGGATTGTATCAACCATTCCCAGTACCAGAGAGGCCATGGGACGTGATAAGCATGGATTTTGTGATCAGACTGTCGATGACACAGAGAGGTTGTGATTCCATATTCGTGGTAGTCGACAGATTTTCTAAAATGGCACATTTTATCCATGTCAGAAAACCAATGATGCAACACACATTGCAAATATGTTTTTCAAAGAAGTTGTTTGACTTCATGGTTTACCCAAGAGTATTGTTTCAGACAGGGATACCAATTTGTTGGTCATTTCTGGAGGACACTATGGAAGAAGCTGGGGAAAGAATTATCTTTTAGCTCGGCATATCACCCTCAGATAGATGGATAGAATGAGGTAGTAAATCGAAGCTTGGGAGACTTGTTGAGGAGTTTAGTAGCTGAACATCACAACCAGTGGGATTAGATTCTGACGCAAGCGAAATTTTCATATAATGACTCACCAAACCGGAGCACAAGACAGAGCCCATTCCAGATAATTAATGGAATGCATCCAAGGGGCGTATATGCATTGAGAAACTTAGAGCAACATGAGTTCAGAAGTGCTGGAGCAGAGGATTTTGCAGTATAAATGCAAGAGCTCCACAGTAAGATCAAAGAGCAGTTGAAGAATTCCAACTAGGAATACAAGCATAGAGAAGATCAGCACAGGAGAGAGCTTCAATTTGAAGTGGGAGATTTAGTATTAGCACACCTTAGAAAGGAAATATTCCCAAGGGGAACGTATAATAAGTTGAAAATGAAAAAGATAGGACCGTGTAAAATTTTGAGAAAATTTGAGGCAAATGCTTATGAGATATAATTTCCAGATGATGTGGGCATATCATCCATATTCAGTGTAACAGTTTTGTATCCTTACAGAGTAGATGAAGCAGATGGGGAAGAGACTTAGAAGGAATTTCAGTGGGTCAAACATATGCCTATAGCTTAAACGAGACAGATGGAAAAGGTCATTGATCAGAGAGTTAGCAAGAAGACCCGGAGAAAGACATATTTTGAATACTTGATAAAATGGAAGGGAAAACTGATTGAAGATGCCAGTTGGGAAAGCGAAGCATATATTCAGAAACATGGACAAACGGTGCAGGAGCTCATGAACAGGGGTTCATGAATTTTTCAGCCAGAGGAGTATGATGCAGGAGCATCGCCAGCAAAGCAAGTCAACAAAGCGAAGGACATCTAGAAACACACCAGCGCACATTTTGAGAATGTTTTGAATTTGAAAAGATAAAACATTAATGTAATTTCTAGGAAGATATTTTTGCTTTTATGGTTTGGGGATTGTAACACAAATCTTGAGTGGTTGCTCTCATCTATTTGTTGGAGGCAATTAATGTAATAAATGTAAAGTAGTTGTAGAGCTTTTTATTCGATTAGATAGTTAGAGTTGTAGGAGGGAAAACTCTAGAAATCTCCCTCATATGTATTGTATTGTAAGATTATTCTCATTGCTTAAGCTATAGAGCAAGAGAATAGGAGAACAGAGCAGAAGATAGACTGTAGAATATTGTATAAGTAAATAGTTGATGCTATAGAACCCCTGTACAGATGCACTTGGATTAATATAATAAATCTTGATCCAACTTCATGGTGTTTATGAATTTTGTTTACATCTATTGAATGGTACATTTACAGTTTGCTTATATGCTTTGTTATGCATTTGTTTCAATGTTGTGTGTATGTATGATTTCATGTTGAATGCGTGAAGTATGTAAAAGGAAAAGTATGGGTTTCAATTGTTTCTCATCCTGAGAATTCCTGCAAGGAGTACAACGAAGGTCCAAAATGAGTGCATTGACAAGATTCTGAGATTTACCTCAGAAAATCTCAGAAGAGATATCGTTGTTCTCATACTAGCAAAAGTGCGAGCATAGCATAGAACCATGCAAGGTGTGTGTAGGCCAGTTAAATTCTTAGAATTTTCCAACCCAATGAGTGGTTGAAGGATTTCTATTGTAGGGAGTGTGTAGAAGAGGAAGACGTCAGATAATCAGTGATTATCGTGAAAGCCGCAAGGAGTGCTGGCATGATTCCCTAGAATCCTCTAGTTTGCAGCAAGAACCAAGTTCAGGAAGGATAGAGGCTTCTAAGAGTTCGAAGGAAGATGAGGGTTGAAGTCACCTTGCAGAAATCAAGCTCAGAGGGAGGCGCGGAGTTATATGGCCAGGAGTATCGAGAACTCGAACTAACGGTTGAAATTCTCTGAAGGAGAACTATCGATTCACCATGGACTGTTGGATCCGGTGGACCAGCAGACAAGTTAAGGCTGAGTGTTTGTCAATTCTCACAAGCTCAGGAGGAATAGTCATCATTAGATTTGGATCAACGGGAGTCGTTGATCTTGTGATTTTCGATTTTGGCATTTCGAGAGTTGGAGTGTGGAGAAGGTCGTGACTTGGAGGTCTTGAATTACAAAATCCTGATACACGAAATTCCGATACAATTTGGACTGTTAGATCATGGGAAGCTCAGGGTCGTCGACTTGAGGAGAAGAAGTCATGAGTTCAGAATTTGGGAAAGGGAGAAGAGGTTGCATCGTGAACTCACGAGTCACGAAATCCCTACGCGCTCGGAGGTGGACTCCAGGACATGACTGAGGTCATATGGTTAAGGCATAAGGGAGGAGTTGAGGACTCGTTAGCCCATTTTTGGGTTTCAGGGATTGAAGAAGTCAAAGGGACTCGCATCAGAAATTGAAAAGTCACGAAGTCCAAAATACCTTTTCGGGTGAAGACCGTGGTCACACCGGTTGGTCACGTAAAGTGGAGGTTCGCACCTAGTGCTTTTTTGCATGGGCGTAAACCCTAGAAGGACCTATGGTTATATGTGTGAAGTTTTTAAGTTTTAAACCTTTGAAGTAAAACAATGCATATAGATTCTTAAGCAAAACAGAATTTAATCAATGGCTCATACACAGAGTACACAAAGATTTTATACTGGAAACCCTCAACCGGGAAAACCTTTCTTATATTCATTATATCGAATTTAACCATTCCTCATACAATATATACAATGTTTTTAGGTATTCCATAGATACCAAAAACCTAATCCCTTAATCCAGGATTAGATTACAAAACCGCTAAAAATAGCAAAATCCTCTAAAAATAGCAAAAACCGCCCAAAAAATCGGGATCGTCAAACACAGTTGTCATATCTGACGCACCCGCACACACACATGTAAAGAATATAACGCATACCCAACATTCTCCCACTTTTTGTTTTATTTTCATCCATGGGTCCAGGGGATTATATAGTCAACAATCCAGGGAAGCAATGCCCATTGTTACTCTACACCAGGAGAACTTTCCTATGCTCACAGACTTTGTCAATGAATCTGCAACATTCTTCAAAGTGTCAACCTTTTCCAGCAACACCTTCTTTTCCTCAACCATGTCTCTCACAAAGTGATATTGTACATCAATATGCTTTGTCTTCGAATGGTAAGTTGGGTTCTTTGCTAGGAAGATTGCACTCTGACTGTCACAATCTAATCTCACTGCTTGTTGTACCAACCCAATACCTGAACACAATCTTTGTAACCATATTGCTTCCTTGCTTGCATGAGTGGCTTCCATGTATTCAGCTTCTGTAGTTGAGAGTGCCACTACAGCCTGTCTTTTGCTCATCCAACTGATTGTTCCTCCAAATAGGTTAAACACATACCCACTTGTAGATCTTCTGCGATCCAGATCTCCAGCCCAGTCTGCATCAACAAAGCCATGTATGTTCAACACTCTGTCCAATCTTGGTCTTCCTTGGTAGCACAATCCATAATTGGTAGTTCCATGAAGATACTTGAAGACCCTCTTTACTGTTGTCCAATGCTCCTTCCCTAGTTTTGATATATACCTGCTCAAAACTCCCACTGCATGTGCAATGTCCGGTCTAGTATAGACCATTGCATACATCAAACTCCCAATTGCACTAGCATATGGAACATGGGACATGTCCTCTTCTTCTTCTTGTGTCTTGGGACACTGATCTGCAGATAACTTTACACCTATAGGAATAGGAACCTTGACCAGTTTACTTCCATGCATATTAAACCTCTGCAATATCGTCTCAACATATTTTCTCTGATTCAACCAGAGTTTCCTAGTTGCACGATCTCTTTTAATCTCCATTCCCAGAATGAAGTTAGCAGTATCGAGATCCTTCATGTCAAATTTGAAGGATAGTTGTGATTTAACCTCCTTGATAACATCCGTGTTATTTCCTACCAACAACATGTCATCAACATACAACACTACATAAATGAACTGATTACCAACCTGTTTGGAATATACACAGTGATCAACCCTGCTTCTTACAAATCCCAATCCAAGGATGTATGTGTCAAATTTTTGGTACCACATCCTAGGTGATTTCTTCAGACCATATAGTGACTTCTTTAGCTTACAGACCAGCTCTTTCTTTCCCTTCACTACAAAGCCTTATGGTTGCTTCATGTAGATTTCTTCTTCCAGATCCCCATGTAGGAATGTTGTCTTCACATCCATCTGTTCCACTTCAAGATCAAAAGAAGTAGAAATAGATAAAAGAAATCTAACAGAAGTTAACTTAGCAACAGGAGAAAAAATCTCACCAAAGTCAATTCCCTCTACCTAGGAATAACCTTTTGCTACTAACCAAGCTTTGTATTTCTCCACTTTACCTTGTGCATTAAACTTCTTCTTAAACAACCATTTGCTAC
>ML804554.1:127795-158583 GCA_009831015.1 Picea engelmannii | reverse complement strand
GTGTACGTGTATGATTGTTCATTTGTTCATTGCTTATTTACTCTGCAATTATTGGATAATAATGCTTCATTGATATAGCACTTGGATTATATGGTTAAAAGGGACTAAATTGCTCTATTACTGATTCATCCCCCCCTCTCAGTAATCCAACACTTCTTTGCTTGGCATTTAGAGTTGGTTGTCCAAATAAATATTTCAAACCAATATGGTCTTTCCTAAACTCAAATATTTTCCCCATGAGATAGTGCCTTCATATCTTCAACGCATTCACTATGGATGCCAATTCCAAATCATGAGTAGCATAGTGCCTTTCATGCTCCTTTAATTTCCTTGAGTCATAGCATACCACATGTCCATTTTGACTAAGAACTCCACCAAGTCCTTCTTTACATGCATCGGTGAATACAATGAAGTATTCATTTGGATGAACAATCCTTAATATGGTATCACTTGTTAATAAATGTTTCAGTGTTGGAAACTCATGTCACAATATGATGTCCGCTCAAACTTCACACCCTTCTTTTGCAAGGAAGTGATCAGTTGTGTTATGCTTGAGAGTCCCTCAATAAATCTTCTGTAGTAACCTGCAAGTCCCATGAATGATATCACCTCAAAGACATTCCTTGATTTTGGCCATCCTTCAATGGCTATTATCTTTTCTGGATCCACTGTTATCCCTTCCTCTAAAATTATATTCCCCAAATAATGAATTTGCTTCTGGTAGAATGAGCACCTGCTAAAATTTGCAAACATCTTATGTTCTCTCAACACTTGTAGCACCATCCTCAATTGTTGCTCATATTCTTCTTCATATTTTGAGTAAATAAGTTTGTCATCTAAAAATACAATGGCAAACTTATCCAACTATTCTTTGAAATTAACATTCATTAAACACATGAAGACATTCGGTGCATTTGATAACCCAAATGGCACCACTGTGAACTCATAATGGCCATACCTTTTTATGAAGGAAAACTTTCTAATGTCTTCTTCCTTAATTCTTACCTGGTGATAACCTGACCTGAGATCAATATTATAGAATACCTTAGCATCTTTCATCTAATCAAAGAGATCATCTATCCTTGGAAAATAATACTTTTTCTTCACAGTTACCTTGTTCAACTTCCTGAAGTCAATGCAAATCCTCAAGGTTCCATCGTTTTTCTTCAAAAATAATATTGGAGCACCCCAAGGTGACACACTTGGGCGTATATACCCCTTCTTTAGAAGTTCCTCCAACTGCATTTGCAACTCCTTCAACTCTGGTGTACTCATCCTATAAGGATTCATGGATATTGGGGTTGCTTCATGCATCATATTTATGGAGAAATCAATATCTCTCTTGGGTGGCAGCCCCAATATTTCTTTAAATACATATTCAAACCATTTTAAGACTACATAATATCCAATACTTGGTAATTTATCCTTAGGTTCCTCCTCCATATGTGCTACAATTACTTGACATCCTTTCTTGAAGTTTCTCTTCAACTGCAAGGTCGAAACTTCTCTGATGGTTATTGCTCTTGGAATACCCTAAGTTGTCCTCGGGTTCCCTTCTTCATCCAAGCAAGTAAAATCCTTATTATAATAGTTTAAAACAACACGATGTTGATCCAACCAATCCATGTCGATTAGGAAATCATATGAGCCCAAAGGTATGATATTCAAATCTTCCCTTATGCTTAATACATTCATGTCCATTGGGCATGCCTTAACCATCTCATTAATCTTCCTTTTAGCTCTTGTAGCTAGTTGCACCATCCAAGGTTTACCAAGATTGCTTATTGGAAAATGAAATATTTGCACCATCTTGGGATCTAGATAACTATGACTAGCTCTTGAATCAATCAAAATAGCAATGGGTTGGTTGTTGATATTACGTTCCACTTCAATCATTTGTGACTAAAAATCAACTTGCTTATTATCTATAGCTTCATAGATCCTAGGTACATTTATGCCCATGTCCTACATTATTTCAACTTTTTGTACATTGTGAACAATCCGCACATTTTCACCTCTATGAAGGAAATATTTGTACATATGATCTCCCCCACAACCCCAACATTGAATAAGTGGTTTCCTTGGTCTTTTCCCCATTGTCTCACTCATATTAGGTTCCTTAGGAGTTGGTTGTCCTTGAGAATTATTTTGGAAGAATGGCATATTTTTCCCTTTCCTCCTTTGTTCCATATTTCTCTTGTTTTTGTCTTCCCACGCATTTTGGAAAGTTTCTCTTCCTCTATGTTGATCATAAATTCATTTATCTCTCCTTATGGTTTCCTCTAGTGTCTTGGGATCATCATATTGTATCTTTTCACCGATAAATGGTGGCATCCCACTCAGGTACCTATGAATTTTAACTTGTTCATCCTTGATGAAAGAAACATATTTTAGAAGCTCTAAGAACCTCCTTTCATACTCATCTATGGTCATACTCCCAAGATTGAGTTCAAAGAACTCCTTAATCGTCTTATCATAGTATCGTTTGGTTAAGTACTTCTTTTGAAAATACCTTTTGAATTCTCTCCAAGTAACCATTTTCTCATCAATGTGTTGCACTTGCACAAACTGATCCCACCACATTGATTCTTTTGCTTTGAGTTGATATATGAAAATTCTTCCTTCTTCCTGTGAAGAGTAATTATGCAACTGAAAATACTTTCTCATGCCCAACAACTAGGTCTCAACATCCTCATCCTTCTTATGTTCCCCATCAAATGTAGGTGGTTTGATTTTATTCATTTCTCCCTGTAGCTCATCCACCCCAAACTTCTTCTTATGCTTCTTGATAAGGGATGGAATTGAACTACTGTGTGTTCTCCTAGATGAATGCCTTGGGGAGTGATGGTGATGCCTACCAAAACTTATGTTTCTTCTCCTCTCATCATGAGACCGGTGACTCCTTGATTTGCTTGACTTAGTCTCCTTATCCATATTCTTCTCTATTCTGTCCAAGCTCTACATTAACTTAATGTTAAAGCCTTCTTGTTGCTCCCTGGATTTCATAAGCTTCTCATTATCATATTTATAACTTTGGAAATCCTTGTGCAAACTTTCTATGGTCTATACCAAGTTCATGCTCTCTTCCTTTTTGTCTTCGCCATGCCCATTGGATTTTGTTACTGCAACACCCATGCCTATACCAAATATTGTGTCTTCATCTTCATAATTGTAAGTTCCTTGGGCATCATCCATGTCTTGGTTTATTGATATTCCTACTGAATTTTGCTTACGTAGAATCATGTTCTTGGTTCTGAAAAATGCGTATGTGACAGAATTTGTAAGGTTACAAGAATTTAACAAAACCATCATTTTATACAACATTTTGTTCTACAGAATTTTATCAGAAATAGGTTATTTCTGATTTCTTGTGAATTCTTAATATCTTTTTTTTATACATTATTGAGTGAATACATGGAATCATCTATCCACAAATACTCATGACTAATTCTCGTGTCCCCCTTCAAAATATTCGAGCATGAATACTATTGATGGCATGACAGGGAAGAGAATATCATTAGCTCAAGCATCCTAGCTTTGAAGCTCAACCACCTTATGATTATCTTGGAATTAGATCTTGATTGTTAAAATATTTCACCGTGGCTCTAAGGTCTTCATTTCATCCATTCAAACTTTCATAGCCTCCAAAATACACTCTCGCATTCTACCTCCCTTAACCTACTCCCATACTCAGAAACTTTTCATAAGTTTATCACAGTTTCATGAGTCTATTTCATTCATGTTATAACTTTTGCCTCCTCCAAAAGGCACCTTGGTGTTCCACCGTATCCATTATACACCTATACTTAGTCATTTTATATGAGACATCATCACGAGTTCATGGTTATTTTCTTATGCTTCATCACTCCCGCGATATCCTTCACACTCACGAAGTCTTGACACTTTCTCAAATTTTTAAATTTCACCGCGGGTTCGGGTGATCCCATATTTATCTTACTCTTAGAACTCCATCCACTCGTCCTCCCGACCAATCCTTAGGGCTTAGCCGATTTTCCTCTTCTTAAAAAGGGTTCGCGGGTCTATGGAGATACCATACCTCTCTCTTTCCAATTCTCTCAGCCCTATGTGATAACTTAACACTTAGACAAATTCCAAGATTTTACTGCGGTTCCGTGGGACTAACAGTTGTCCTGCCACATGGCTCCACATCACGTGCCAACTGTCATTCCATCCAACATGTACTTGCCACCATGAAAGTACACATATTTCTTCTACCACATCATCTGACATGTGGCATCCATGCCATGCTGACGTCACCGTATGGGAAAATACCCAAAATTTCCTTCCAAATTTGTCAAATTTCGCTTTTTTTTCGAAATTTCCAAAAATGCCCAATATTACTTAATTTAGAAAATATTTCAATGGAATCCATTTAAACTCTATATCAACTTCATATGCCCGAATTTGGCCCTGTGAAATTCGTCATCTTTCTCATCGAATCTCCATAAATTTATCAGCATAATTTTGGGGCTTTTGCTCAATTCCGCTTTTTTTTTTTTATCGACCACCATTTAAGCTTTGTGTATAGTTATATACAATCAATTATGGCCCTGTGTATACCAATTTAACATTGGAACATGAAATTCGACCCCCCCTTCCTATCGAATTTCTCCATAATTCCACTACCGAAACTGGAAATTTGCTCAATTTCATCCAATTTCACCTAGGTGCACTGTGAACATAAAATTTGGCCAATTGCATGCTCGAATTCACCCCATTAAATATTTAAATTGGAGATTGTTAGTTTTCTGGGTTTGATTCTTGCAAATTACCCATGAAATTTCTCAAATTTCACTGCAGTAATTTAATCAAACAAGTTGCAGACACACTCTTTCTGGCATTTCTGTCCAACAATTCACCTGCATAATTTGCGATTTCACTTCCACGTTCTAATAAATGGCCCATGTAGGCTCAATGTTGAAAATCAGGCTCTGATACCACATTGTAGCATCTCCAGACTTCTATTGGGCCAATGCCACATGAAATTTTCCGAACTCTGATACCATTTAAGTAGTTGATATACTTTTGTAAATTCTCATATTAATGCGGATAACAACAAATATATACATATACAACATATACAGGAAATACCCATGAGAATAAATGCATAAATGTCAACACAACATATAAATTTGCACAAAATAGACACTTATCTTTGGTAAAAAGAACATTGACTGTGTATAGACCTTCCATGTTCCTCCCAGTATTAGACCACACTGCTCATAAACTTTCAGCAACGGGTAACCCCTGAGTTGGGGCTAAACTCCACCCGGGTAAGGAAATCCTAACCAGGATAAGGTCTCTTAGACATCATATAAACTTAGTCTCAGGTGCCAACTCAAACTAACAGCCTACAGTCCCTCATTCCCTGCATGCCTATCCCACCCCATGAAGTGTGCCCCTTATCTATTAAATAGTCCTTCGACTGCCCCACTTCCCTTCCAGGGCTTCAGCAACAGGCTGAACATAAAGTCTCAGAGCCCTGTAGCTGCAGTTTGACACCTTGGAAAAAAAATTCCCAGTAGTTCTCTCACCTAGAGAGCATTATCACGGGTCTGACAACCCGCTTCTTCAATGTCCCACGAGCCTGAAAAACCCGCCTCTTCAGTCCAGCTCCAAAGCTAACCATGGTCCTGGTACACGTACATGTATGGTTACTAGCAACATGAAGGTACGGATGACAATAGCATGGAGGTGGTGAGGTGAGGATGAATAATCATGGAATCAATAGTCAAATGAACTAAATCCCCCCAATTATATTTGCATGTCCCCAAATTGACACTTGTCATGTTGGGAACTAGCTTGGGTCCACATGGATTCCCTCACAAGGTGATACATTCCTCAACATAGAGACTTGGGATATATTAAAATATCCATACTTTATTCTTTATACACTGTTGGGATTATTAATAAATTATTTCTTTGGGTTTAATCCCCTTAGCTTAGCCCCTTTCCCCCTGACTCTTAGCCCTCCTTTCCCATTCTGGTGGAGTTTATCCCCCCATACTCTTCTACATGGTTGGTATACAATAGTGACATGTTTTCATTAAAAATTGAGTGTGATTATATTTACAAAAATAGGCTTGTGTACCTTTCAGCTTTTAACTCACATTAACATATGATCACGAGTCTGTCTTATTCATCACAACTCCATTCACACAATTTACTTTTTTTTTCCACAACCATCTTATTTCTTCTGCACTTCTGTTGCATCCACACGACTGTTATTTTCACCAGCTTCCCTTGGACTAATATCTTTGTTGTTGCAAAACAATATCTTTGTTCCTCCTGCTTATCATTCCAACTACTTCCCTTTACAAAGCAGACTAAGGAATGATTTTACATCACAAAATATTACCAAGAAGGACTTCAACTCATCAGCAAGAGATAACATCATCTTCCTCTTCTGCAGTTATTTACATGTTTGGAATCTTCCTCTACGTCTTTGACATTGGACCTTCAATGTTATTGTCACTTCATTGTCTTGGGATCAGATGTGATTTGTTAGAGTAGCTAATTCTAACAAAACCACTACATTCATATTGATTTAGCGACACTCAATGTAAATGCTACTAATTCAAAGAAATTTACTCACACTTCTTTAGAGTTTCCACACTTTTACAGGAAATTTTCAGATTGATCAAATCTAACAATGTATCACACATTGAGTTTATCAGACTCAACATGTTTCTCATCACAACTCCAAATAAATTTAAAAGACATAATTAAATTTATCATGGCTAAGGATTTTCACAATCACATTTATGGATTCTCAATCAACATCTAAGTTTCCCTGCCATCTCCAAACATACTATCAACTTTGTTTATCAAAAAAACAATTCAAATTGCAACCAAAAAAGCTGTGTAACCAAATTGTCTTTCATTTCCTTGGGCTCCTTTCTAATCACCATGATGGTCCTAACAAAATTTTCCATCGCTCCTCTTCTTTGGACCACAGTCTGCTCATACTTCATAGCTACATCCAAGGCATCACAATCTGGTTTCAGCCTCACATATTCCTTCTTCAACCCATCAGCCTCAACAAACAAACTCCTCCACAAGCACCTTGAGAATTCCATCCACATTCACTTCAAACATCACATGTACATGTGTCATTCCACATATATCTGTTGCACTTTGGAAACACGTGAAAATGATTAAGAAAAAGATAAAGGTAAGCAATAACACTCAAGTACAAGCTGGAGAATCCCATCTCCACTACATTTCAGAGTAATATCACAACATCCATCACCTGTCAAACACGTGTCAGGTTTCTTGCATGAATGTGAGCTTTTCTTTCTGCTAAAGCTCCTCTGGATCCCAATCATTATTTTCAACTCAATTGAATATTACTCTTTTATCAATCTGGGCACTTGCAATCTTCCCATAAAATCGTTGCACCAAATTGACCCCTCTAATATCCGACACACACTCTTAATTTACTTATGATGGACTAGTCAATTTTTCCCTTTCCTGTATAATGTTTCTAACATGTTCTAATTCAAATTTTCTCTCTATGCAATGTAATACTACAATAAGATCACAATGCTTACTCCAATTTTCATTTAAAAACAACAATTTACAATTCTATTCCACGAGGCATGTGCTCATGATCAACACCGACATCGAAGAATCACTGAGATCGACACCATGGGACTCTAACTGTGTGGCGAGGCCTCCATCGATAACACTGAATCCTCCCACCCTCTACATAAACTCTTCCACGATCTTCAACAGTGCCAACAGAGCGATTCCACACTATATTACAACAACAACTTCTATAAATGGTGGCTTCTTCATCAACTGATTGATTGGATGGACAAACAACACACTATTGTATACCTAGCAACAATCCACTCACAAACTCTACTCTCCTATTATTCTCACATCCATTTCCCTAGACCTACTGTGAGGGATTCAAGCCCATACCTACTCTGATACCATATTGGGAAATGGTATAGAGAGAGTAGATATTAATTACACACCTCAAAATGTGCTCAACACTTTATTCATTTAATATAATTATACGCTTATAAATACAATAAGGATGTCTCAAGAAAGAAGAACTACCTTGATTTCACGATCTACTTGGTTGAGTAAATATCGCAACCTCACACCAACCTAGGAAGCTAACTAGTTGGAGAGAATCTCTCAAACCAACTACGCCTCAACAACCTCCTAAAATCTAGAAACATACTCCTCGTAGAGACTAGAACTCTACCTAATAATGACCAATAAACTCAATAATAATCACAATATGATCACACCAAAGACAAGTGGGAGTTGCACATCCCAACAGGAAAAACCCATCATAAATCAGTTGTCAATTGACAATGAGGACAACCATCATTGATTGATATGTACAAATGTGAGTTGATTCATCGTTGTCATTCAAGGAAAACTACGCCACTTGAAATGACTTGTTGTTCATCCATAAGGGGGTAGATTTTCACTCTTGTCAGGTGCTTATGGGTCTTGGGTTATTAACATGTTTCCTTAAGTCTTAAGAAGACGAGCTCTTAGCCAATTAGACTCAATTTTAGAACTTATTCCAAAACCAAAATTAAACTAGAAAAATTAAGGAAAAACAAAATCAATTGATTTTTATGCAATGAGAAAAAACATCAAAATAAATATATCAACTTCTCTCGACATATAGTTAATTAGTTGGAGATCCCTAAGTTAATGTAAGATAATTTGATTTTTCCAATGTGTTTCCAAATATTGCCTAAATTAAAACACTACAATTTTATTAAATTATGTTAGAGTACAAAGGTTAACCCAAAAAAAATGGGGTCACTATTTTTTCCTCAAAGTCAATGGGGCCGCTCACTCCTATAATGACATAAGCATGATGATGATGCACGCATTTTGTATTATAGAGTCTATTCCAATAATTCATATGTTGTATTTTCATGTTCTATAGTTGGGATCCCTAACGAATAGAGTCTAATGCAATAATTCATATGTTTAAGGTCATTCTTGAAGGATTTAGTGTATCATCTCAGGGTTAAATAGAAACATAGACATAATTGAAATTTGGTGAAAATAGAAGTATACATGATAGGGTTTTGGTAAAAATAGAAGCATAAATCTTTATAAATATTAATTTGCGAAGATTTTAGGAGATGGATTTTTTTAAATCATTTCGTTTATTCAATTAAATAAAAAAGTATGCACCAATATATTTTAACATATGGAATACCGACCCTTTTTATAATAATAATAAACAATAACCCATACACAAAAAAAAAAATTCTTAAATTAGAATGTTGCATACATTTTCTATTGGTTTTGGTTAAATACAAAGGAAAATAAAATACCGTAATAAATCACATCATAAAGGAGGTTTATGTATCATAGATAAGCTTAAAACCAAACCTAATCTATGTGTTTATATGTTGTATATTGATTTTCCTATGGTTGGGATACTTAACCGTTTATATCTAATCTTAATATTCAAGGGTATCATTACGTTACATGAAATACAATAGTGTTTATAGTAATAATAATAATAATAATAATCTATTTTTAAGGTCACGGCTAAGCCACACCAAATTGGTGTATGAGACCCCCTTGTTTGTGGGATAAGGGACCCCCCTCCGCCCAACGATTTGACTGGTAAAGTCTACGGAGGTATACATACCCTACCCCCCTCTGGATTTGAACTTGTGACCTCTTAAGAGGAAACACATGTTCTTAACCATTAGGCCCACTCAGGAGGGTGAGCATGACATTCAAAATGGTAGATTGATGACCCATCTTGAACACCCACTCATCTCCTTGTTGATATTATGAATGAAGTTGTTGAAACGACTACACTTTGCTTCTTTGTAACATATTGAAGGTTAGGATTGATTACATAGATAAGAGTTTTGATCTCCTCCATTTCTTTGAGTCATAATATGTCAGAGGTGTAAAATTAAGGACTGGACAAGTGCATCAAACTATTGTTGTAGACCATGAAATTTAGAGTCCCTAGAAATATTATGCCCTGTGAAGATTCAAAGACATTAGACATTACATCAGGTTTAAGATGAATAACATAACACCTAACATATGCCCATTCTTTCTGACTTGAAACAAATCAAACAACATTAACTATAATTATTGAAGAAGAACATGTAACAAAGATATTATGGAGTGTGACTTAGAATCTAAGAAATTGTGCTAGCGGTGTCTAGGGAAAGGCTATCAAATAACAAAATATCATCTACAAAATATTGTGAGATTGGACCAACATATCATTGGTGGTCCTCATCCTAATGCATTTGTTTTCATATCTTGTAATATAACATAAGTAATTAATCCCAAGAAATATGGCACAAAGTTATCATCAACGGTGGTCCTTGTGTTAATGTATTCATTGTATCAGCTTGTAATATGAGTCTACATAGTTTATCTTAGTATACCAAAACAAAAACAAAAAGACAAATTTGTCGTAATAAATATTCCTTGATTGTGGTATCTATGTCAAATATAAACCCTCATTAACAAACAAAAAAAGACAAACAATTTACTAGATAGAAAACATTCAAAGTCAAGCGTATAAAACACCTTAAACATTGCTTTGTCAAACTAGCATTGTCATTGTGGATTTTTCTAATCATGTAACAAACTCCCCCTTAACTTTCGAAATATGAGGACAAAATAAATCAAAGTTTCCATGAATCTAGAACTTTGATCAATTTTTTTGAGGATTTGGGTCAATTCGTAGTAGGACAAAAACCTTAAGGTTTTACATGAATAATGGCCTCTTTCTTAGAAGGTGGATTCCTTTCTTTTCACCTTTGAATGTAGCTCCTCTTCGAATCCATATATAGATTTGATTCCCTACCTCCCAAACAAAGGATAATGTAAGTTCATCATCTCAGAAAAAATAATAGGGAGGTTGGATCCAAGTCTCATTGAAGAAAGAGGATGCAATTTGCACCGATACTAACAAGATATTATCTCATTCAAACCAAATACTCCATGTTAGAATGAGACCATAGCCTGGAAAAATAGGAAACCAAACACCTTTGTTAGGGACCTAACCTCCCTAACCCCTCACGTAGGTAGAATAATATATTTCCATGTAATAAAGGCCGACATTAGTTAATAAGACATGTTTAATGAATTGGAACAAGTTTATGTAAGAAGACCTAATAGAAGCTTCCGCTTCTAGAAGGATCTTCCTCTAGAATGATCTTTAGAAGATAGAATTAGTATAAATAAGAGTAGGAGGCATGATAAGTTTTTCTCTTTAGAATTATTGTAATAGAGCGTTGCTCTGCTGGAGGTTTCCCCCTTGAAGAGGCAAGTGAACATTGTTTCCTATCAATAAAGGTATTATTTTGGTGTTGTGGTTTCATATATTGTGTTGTTTTGTTGTTATTCTCTGTAGTATTTCTTCTTTCTACTATTATAATAGATTTGGTACCTAACAAGTGGTATCAGAGCACTTTCCTTGGCAAAAATTGTGGGTAATTTTTTTTCCAGGGTAGAGATGTATTTCGACATCTTAAAACTATAGTGATCTGTCGTTCAACACATAAATCCACGGTTAGGGAATCATACACACAGAAAATGCAAGATGTTTTTAAGCTCACATTGTTGGACACCCTTGTAACCCTTGTTGGTACCCCTTCGAGTGGTAGCGCATTAGACAACACCTATATATGGACTAACCTAGGTATTGTGAAGCCATCTATAGATCAACCAATTAGTCGTCTGATTGTTAAAGTGCACCCGAGCACAACACTTGGGAAGATACTCTCTAGTACCTAGGTAATCGGGTAGTACAACTAAGGGTACGATCTAGCCTTCTTAGTTGGTGCCCCGAGATATTGGGTTGAGTACTACTATTCGACCCCGCACATATATCAGAGAGCTATAGCACAGGGCAAACTCTTTTCTGTAGGAAACCTAAAAGAAACTCTAACCCTTGGGACGAAAATAAAAGAAACAAGGAAAAAACAATAGTTATTGTCGTGCAACCTTGCTTCCTACATTCTGGTTCCGAAATTACTACACATTTTTTCCTGTTAAGAATTTGGGCATTTCAACACTACAATATTATTCAGATCGGAGTATAACTCTGCAGGAGTAAGAGACTGGGGCTTTTACCGCACCCTTATTTGAGACCTATCCCGTTGGACTCCTCTTTTCATCCTGATCGTAGTGATACCTATCATTTTTCATCCTTTTCTTTCCTGTGGTCCTGACCCCCTTCCTGACACCTTTCTTTGGGACCTATCCCAGTGGACTCTTCTTCTCGTCATGATCATCGTGAACACACTCTCTGGGTTGTTTGACCAAATTGATTTTGACGAGGAATATGATTGATTCAACTTGTCGTTTATCTTGGTGATACTTTTATATTTATGATTTGGTCATTGGTTCCTCCATGTTGTAGAAACTCTATCTACAAATGTGGCTACTTGCTTCTTGATGAATCAAGTCAATCAAACGAGGTGGGATTATTTAGGTCAATTAGAGAGCTTTATCCTTTAGTACTAACACTATATGTTATGGATGTGAAAGCTTTGGGCTATCTACTTCATCATAAAGTTTTACAAAGGATTGTTAGGGGCATTTTCATTCTTAAATCAAATGTTGGTCGACTTGTTAATGTTCATTTCACATATAACTCATTTTTCACCATTTTGGAGTAGCAGTGGATGGATAATATAATGGAATGTCTCTGTATTTTTAACCCTTCCTTAATTTCTAAGCTGCAAATTTCTAAAACATATTTCTATGGACTAACCTAGGATAACCTCCTAATTTGACCAACTAATATAGGGTGGTCTTATCTTCAACTTGAATAGATTTTTAAGTTTATAAATACCTCCTTTGCATTTCAAACTTTATGAACAACCTTGTTGCAAGTAGTCCTCCAAAGAATTATTAAGAAGGTTGAAAAAGAGATTATAAATCTTAGGCCATGGGTTGCCAAATTTTAGATTTTTGATTTGAAAAGCCATTAAAATGAATGATAGAATAAATATATTGCTCATGCAAATATTCATCCATTATGATAAATAATAATGGAGAATTTGTTACAAATGAGATTCAATGGTTTATATTTTTCTTTCCATTGAAAATTCACTCTGCATTGAAGTTAGAAGTTCATTATATTTAGGGATATGTTTTTTTGAAATGAGATTCAATGATTTATAGTTTCCTTTTTCCTTTTAAAAATTATTTTATATATTGGAGTTGAAGTTCTATATAATCATACAAATTATTTTATATATTGAAATTGAAGTTTTATATAATCATACAACATTTTATAAGTAATATTAAAAATATTAATTAAAAAAATATAAACAACTACTGAATTTATTAGTGCCAAATTTCAATTCTAGATCCCATGGGTTACGAGCCCACCATGGTTTTGTTACACCACTCTAATGTTGTTGTGGCATATTGAATTTCAATTAATGTACAAATGTCAAGATATTACATCACCTTATGTTTGAATTGTTCAACATGTGATACAGAACTGGAGCACTCACACTAGGTTCATCTCTATAGAAAGGTACACTCCCTCTTCATGGCAAGTTCCTCAAGGAATTACTTAAAATATTTGGTTAAATCAGATGCATTCTTCCATCCTTCGAGCTACGTGCATCTTAGTTTATTATTTTATGTTTGATAGTTAGTTTAAAGTGGAACATTGCAAAACTATAAGTAAGCCTTTGACTCAGTAAATAAAGCAAGCAAGCAAAACTATAAGTAGGCCTTTTGGTTTTTGTCATTTACTATAAGTAGGCCTTTGGCTGAGTAAATTATCATTTTTATATTTATTATTGGATTTTCAAAATTAATTGTTATTTTTTCGGATATAAAGCACCTTGTGCCATGTCAACATAAATACAAAATATTCTTTACTCTTTCGATTTATTAATTTTTATATTATAGAATTCATAAATGTAATTAAGGGTAATACCCTATTTGAATGACATTTGACAAAGTGGTTCTCTAACATAATCCATGATAATTATGCATGCATGTTGCATTATAAAGTCTAACCCAATAATTTGTATTCATTTTCCTATGGTTGGTATACCTACACTCTAGTGTTTGTTTATAGCGATGTATTCAAAGATGCCAACACTAAAACCTAAATATTCAAAGCTACCATTATGTTGCGTGATATACAATAGAGTTTCCACTAAGGACGGTGGGCTTCACATCCAAAACGGTAGATTGATGACCGCTCCCGTGAGTCCCGCAACGTGAAATACAATAAATTATATTGTAAGGGGGGCATCTCGTCCAAAATGGTAGATTGCAACTTTGTCAACTTCATATGTCTACCAAACGTCTAGAACTCTCACTTGTGATAAATGTTAAACGAGAGATGGGGGATTCATTTCTCTTCATTAAAAGTTGATAAGAAAATGATAAGATTTGTTAAGGAGATCCATCTTGAATACCACTGAAGTTGTTGAAATGATTATATTTTGCTTTCTTTTAACATATTAAAGAATAAGATTGATTAGAGTTTTGAATTTAGGGATTTAAATTTGGGTGAAACTGTAGTTTCTTGTTGTTTAAATTGTATTTATGAATACATAAATGGATTCAATATCTTGAAAAACTTTTGGAACATATGCAGATCCAACAATTTCTCACCAGATTTCGAGCAAAATTAACAAAATAATATCCCTAGAAAAAACCAAAATATACAACTATTAACATAATTTATAAATCCAACACATCTTTTTTTTATCAACATTATATTTCTTTCACATTAAAACTTGAATATCGTTTTTTTTTTTCATTTTAATTTACATATATCATATATGTAAATCATACATATCCTTTTTTCAATACAATAAAATCTAATTCAATAATTTTATATTATATTTTTATAATAAAAATATTTATCATCCAATTTATAATTTATAAATCCAACCCATCTTTTTATCCACATTTATAAGGTTATATTGTAATTTAAAAAAATTAAATTAGTTCAATTTTAAAATTTATTAAAGTTATGTTGGAGGTTTTTTTTTTTTTAAGGAAAATCATAATTAAAATGTTAAAGGAATGTCGTATGACAAGAAAAACCGAAATAATGAATGAGGTGGAACCGTGGAATCAACAAATAACGTTTTCTCAAAATTATTGTTGAACATGAGTTGTATTCTCTCTCATTGATCAGGTGCTCTCTAGCAATGCCAATAATATATAGTTTGTTAAGTAATATTGAATGCTTGAATGTTGGGTAGGTAGTATATATATTGTTAGATATACATTGACGTATATAGTAAGACTATCTAATGATATATATATCACTCATCCCAGTATTGAATGCTATATAACAAGATGCTTATTGCTTTCCTTCTAACAATGGTAGTATTGACGCAATTCATACTAACAACATCTCTCTTCTACAAGTAACAACATCTCTATTCTACAAGTATCACATATGATATTGACATAGGATCTCAGATTATAGGGAGCAGGTGAACCCTCTGTTCATCTTAGTTATGGAGAGCCAACTATGGTCGTAGGATCTACTGTTGTCTCTACCACTCGACCTTTCAAACCCTACACATGGTCCTTCCTAAGGGGGAATAGGGGTATGAGCTCAAAGCTCGTTTCTAATGGAGATTTGACTGTAGTGGGTTCTTATTGGAACCAGAGCTCAACATTTATGGAATAGTTACTGCCTAATTCTGTAATGGTGAATCCCCTATCCATACAAATTTTGGAGAACCTAATATGGTCGTCGGATCCACCCTTGTCGTTACCTCTCACTCTCTAGAACCCTCCACTTGGAGCTCCTTGAATTGACGTTTCCTCCTTAACTTATTCGTTGCCACTCTCTATACTCTCCCTGTCTAGCTTCATAACTACTTTCCTACAGACCTGACAGTATTGGCATATTCTTAATTCCTTCTTAAGTTTTATTTGCCTTGAAACCTGCTCCCCATTACTATCTGCGCGAGGTGGCATCTATTGGAGGGACCTTCCAACACCTTCCAATGGAGGTTCAGGTCAACACACTTATAAGTGCAGCTGACGAAGCCCTATGGAAGAGTGTCGGTCTCTTCACACCTTTGGATGCTCATATTGTTTTTACATCTTCTCTCCTTACCACAACTCCAAAGGTGGTAGAACCCTCAGCTCCTCCGCTATTTGTTTCACCCTGCCTACCCATCACTGTAACTCTTCCGACTTCTTCCCCGCTACCTGAATTGGTAACTTCCCTCAGACGTGCTGATAAACGACATTTAAAGGGTGTGCAAGAGCGAGCACATTTTTCGCAATCATGGTTACCCAAGCCACTGGACACCAAAATACTGTGGAAGCCTAACAAGAGAAAATGGCACCTAATCATTGGCTCAGATGTGGGCTTAGAGGAAAGTTTCTGACTCTCCCTCTATGGACTTGTGGGCAAGTTTTCTTATCACTCTCTTAGCATTAATTCCCTATCGGAATGGATTTTAGACAACTGGTTACCTGTTTTAGGATATGTGCCAGAGCTTATCACCCTTTCTTTTGGTTGGTTCGGTTTTATTTTTAACGCACCAAAGGAATCAGAGCTAATACTTGATACTTTCTGGACCATTGGTAGTGGCAGTATCATGCTTAAAAGGTGGTGGGTTTCATTTAATCCTTCAACGGACTCCTTCCAGTTTCGACATGTATGGGTTCTTCTACCCGGACTCCCCCTACAATGCTAGACCAAGAAGGCGTTGGAGGCCATAGGTAACGAACTAGGGTGCTTCATTTGTATAGATCCAAAACTCTTAAAGAGTTCAAACAAGAAACTGGCGAGGATTATGGTCGAGATGGACATACATCCTGAGCTACCGGATGTTTTAGAATTTTTCTGGCGTGGACGCTCGGTGGCACAACGATTGGACTACCTTGGTATTCCTTTCCGTTGCTCTTCATGTCATCAAACATGACATCTTTGGCGCGACTACACAGGAGCCCCTGAAGAAGAGGAATCTAAAGGATCTTACCTCCGCAAGCTGCCTAGGGATGACTCTCCAGGGGTGGACTCCTATCCTCCGGGTTTTGAAGGCACTATGGACGAGTGGACTGGGGACCTGATGGATACTATTGTTCTACAACCGATTCCTCCTTCCACGCTCACTGGTAAGATTAAACAGTTGTTCCCTACTCTTTATTTTACTCTCACTTCTTGGGAAAGACAACACTTAGATACATTAGCTATCCCAGGACTGGATCCCCAACAAACTGTTTCGCCCTCTCCGAGTATCTCACCTACTTCATCACCACTTGTGGTTGTTGAGCCTTTTAAGTCTTGTTCTCCTACTCCACTGTTGTCACCGATTATTGAAATTTTTTCTTCCCCCCCACCACATGTTATTGGTGGGATCCTCACAGAATCCACTTCGAACCTGCCCTTTGAACTAGATAGCCTTCCTACTGTATCTCATTCTTTGATTAACACCTCTCCATTTGAGACTACATCTCTGTATCCCTCCTTCCTGACAGAGGGTGTTGAAAGGAATGGGTTTTCTCTCATAATTCCACCTTCAGTGGAATTACATCTTCCGGTCCCACTACCTACCTATTTAGGTAAATATCCCATTAACGACTATCAAGATATACCATCTACTTCTTGTCTTGATTTATCTCCAGACTCTACTAAAAAGGAATTCTCCTGGTCTCACAGCTTAGGACTTGAGACCTCGCCTATAAAAACTCGTAGTGCTCGGAGGAAAGCCTTCTCTACTGTTACTCTATCTACTGATTCACCTTCTGAATTGACTGACCTTGGGGTACTTAGAGGCATCAAAGCCATTGCCAGGTCACATCCATGATACTCTTTTCCCTAAACATTCGTGGGGTTGGAGGCGCCCTAAAAAAGGACTCTCTATGGTGACTGATTGATAACATTCATCCATGTATTATTTTTCTACATGAAAACCTAGTGGACGAACAACGTTCCCATGCCTTTATCAATGGACTAAAGCCACATTGGTTTGTTAGTGCAGTAAATTCAGTGGGAACATCAAGTGGGTTTCTTGTGGCTTGAGACCCTGTTCTTTTTTATCTAAAGCCATTCTTTTGCTATGGTGGCATCTTATTGATAAACACTTGTTGCACCAACAAGTGAAAATTCAACCTAGTCAACATTTATGGACCTTGTATTGAAAAACTTGCCTTCTGGTCAAAGATATTGGCATCAGGTCTTCTAGCGAAACCTAATCTCATTCTTACGGGGGACTTCAACTTTACCTTATATTATTCTGAGATTTGGGGAACGACTGCCTCTACATATGCAACGACCTCACAGTTCAACGATATATTCCAACATCACAATTTGGTCGACCTATTACCGATTGAGGTGGTTCCCACTTGGAGAAATGGTAGGTCTGGTACAAAAAGTATTTCAAAGCGCCTTGATCACTTCTTCTTATCAGACTCACTTCTTCAACATGCTTACAGATATAGAACTTGTGTCGCATATCCTTACATCTCAGATCATGCCCCCATTATTCTACAGTTGGATTCTTACTCTCATCGCTCTTCATACCCTTTTAAGTTTAATCCAATTTGGTTGGGGAATCCTATTTTTGAGCATTTGGTCTCTGATGTTTGGACTAATCATTCCTACAAAAATGAGCTGGATGTGCAGAGACATTTAGCTGGTAAATTAAAAGATTTAAAATCAAAAGTGAAATGTTGGGCCCAATAACAGATATCAAAGACTTTTGAACGACTTTCGCATCTTGAACACAACATACAAGTTCTAATCTTGGAAACCTCTGAGAGAAAGGGAATTGATACTATAAGTCTGCAACAACATTTAAAATTCCTTGAGATAGAATGAAATAATATTCTACTAATTGAGGAAGCACACTGGCGTCAAAAAAGCAGAGCCACCTGGATCAACTGTGGAGACAAGAATACAAAAATTTTTCACAAATTTGCGAGTCATGGAAGGAATCACAAGCATATTTGGGAACTTCAATCGGATGGAGATTTTGCTATAACTGGACAGGAAAACCGTCTAGATATGACGTTCAAACATTTCAAAAGTGCATATCGAGATAAAGGTCTTACTAACATTGTTGATCAAGCATCTATTATGAGACTCTCTTCAAAGATCATTAATGATCGTGAGGCAGAACTTCTTTTTTCTCCTTGTACAAAAGAAGAGATTTGAAAGGATCTCAACACATTTAAAAATGATAAAAGTCCCAACCCGGATGGCTGGATAGTCAAATTCTATCTCCATTTCTTTGATTTGATCAATGAAGACCTTTGGGAACTGGTTGAAAATTCTAGACTTAGAGGAACGGTTGATTGGGCTATAAACTCCACTTTTCTGACTCTGATTCCAAAATCAAATAATCCTAACTCCTTCAGTGACTTTAGGCCTATTGCATTGTGTAATCTTTGTTATAATCTTATTACAAAACTTCTGGCTGATAGGATTAAACCATTCATGACACGTTGTATCTCAGCGGAACAACTGGGCTTCATCAAAGGTCGAAAGATTTTGGATGTTATTGGATCGACACAAGAGGTGTTGCACATCATAAAACAAAAGAAATTACAAGCTCTGATCTTAAAAAATATTTCGACTGTATCAACTAGGACTATCTTAGGTTGATATTATTGCAATCTGGTTTTGACCTTCCATTCACAAATTGGATCATGGGGTGCGTGTCTAGTGCGACTATTGTCATCCTGGTTAATGGAGAAGCCACATCCTTCTTTTCAAATGAAAGAGGTCTGCAACAGGGATGTCCTCTTTCCCCTCTCTTATTTATATTGGCCTTGGAAGGTTTGAGTATTCTTCTCAAGTTGAGTCAACGTGAAGGGATTATTACTGGCATTAAAGTATCAAGACTAGTAAAATTTATGCACTTATTCTTCGTGGATGATATCATCATAGCCACAAGAGCGGACCCAAGAGAATGGAAGGAAATCAAATCGATTCTGAACCTATTCTGTCGAGCTTCAGGATTACAGATTAATGAGTCAAAATCCACCTTTCACTATTCTGGATTACTGGCGGCAGACATTGCGACCTTTAATATAATCTTTCCATTCGGTTACCATGCAATCTCACTAGATCTGAGATATCTCGGCTACTTCCTTAAGCTAAATTGTTACAAAGAAACTAATTGGAACTGGCTTCTTATAAAATTTGAAAAAATAATTACACACTGGTGCAATCGCTGGCTCACTCTGGGTGGAAGATTCATACTTTTAAAATCGATGTTGGAAGGCCAAGAAGTCTATTGGATGGCTCTTGATACCATTCCTCGCTCCATCTTGAATAAGATCAGACAAATGATGTATTCTTTTATT
The DNA here is from genome assembly GCA_009831015.1 of Picea engelmannii. Classification (NCBI taxonomy): domain Eukaryota; kingdom Viridiplantae; phylum Streptophyta; class Pinopsida; order Pinales; family Pinaceae; genus Picea; species Picea engelmannii. The sequence goes on along the minus strand of ML804554.1, from coordinate 138,261 downwards.
TGGACAGGCAGCAACAATAAACATTATCTACATCTTTTTCATTGGGATATTATCGCAAAGCCACAAGAAGTAGGTGGTTGGGGACTTCGTAATATTTCACTTTTCAAACAAGCTTTGGCGACAAAAAATCTTTGGCGAGTTTTGACACAGGATGATATTTGGCATCGTATTATACACGAAAAATATATTACTCCTTTTTCACTTGCAAGTTGGCTCAGACTCCTAGATATTTTCCCCTCTAGCACCTCTCTGATCTGGAGATCTCTCTTAAAAAATCTTCCATTTATTCAACACTGGCTTTGTTGGAAACCTAGCTTGGGACATTCTATTCATATATGTAGGGACGCTATATTGGGCCTCGGGTCCACTACTTTTCTCTCATCGGGTTTACTGAATTATCTTTGTGATATAAAAGTTTTATTCCTTTTCCAAGCCCGACACACCTCTGATTGCGGGTTTTCTTGCACAAATTGGAAATCTAGCTATGATTTTGGACTCACGAGGGAACTTGCACTGGAATGCATTCTTACTGCTCAACACTTCTTGGAGCAGGGATTCGACTAAATTTAGTGGAAGACACTCTTCACTGGATTGGCGGTGACTGATCTGGTCATTTGACTGTTAAGAATGTTTACAATGCTATTTACTCCACTATCTCGATTCAAAAATTCACAGGATGGAGGCGAAACTTATGGCATTGGTCTCTTCCTTTAAAAACAAAATTCTTCATATGGTTAGCTACAAATGACAAGATCCTGACATGGGACATTCTACTTCGTCGGGGTTGGGAGGGACCCAATATGTGCATTCTGTGTCAAAACAATTATGAATCCATCTCCCACATCTTTTTGGACTGCACTTTCACCAAACTGGTATGGCACAAGCTTACACTAGTCCTAAATCTCCAAAAGATGTGGACGGGCACAACCTTACACGATTGCTTGGAGAATTGGGCATTGATGGATTTCACTATTCCCGATCTTCCATCTGTAGTCTGTTGGTTTATTTGGCTTACTCTCAATAGGGTGACATTTGAAAATACATCTATCTCCTTAAATTATGTTTGTTTCAGAATATTAGGCGAGCTGAAAATTGAAAAGAAAAAGAGAATCTATGCCCCTAGATTTATTCAGCCTATTCTTAAGATGAATGGAAATGCATGGTTTGACGGAGCATCACAAAATTCTAGCCTACAATGCAGGGTAGGAGAGTTGATTCTTCATTCTGATGACACTAAGATCACTTGGTCCTTCAATTGTGGAGCAAGATCAAATACCAAGGAAAAACTTGTTGGCGTCTGGGACACTCTTCTACTGGATTCCCGTCATAATATTATGGATCTCCATGTGATGGGGGACTCCAAGATCATTATTGAATGGATTAAAAAAAAGGGACAAATTCAAGTTATTTCTTTGGAATGCTGGAAAGATAGGATCACTGAGCTCATCCAAGCTTTCTCTTGGATTGGTTTTTCTCATATATACAGGGAATTAAATGTGGAGGCAGATTATCTGTCAAAAAATGCACTATCAAAACTAATTGACACATTGACATATCAACATTGGATAGATGGACTTGGGAGTCCTCCTCAATGTATCATCCTCTTTTAGTTATGATTTTTGCGTGATCTTGTATATATTTTGTATCATCCTATGTTTTGAAGGTTTCGAACGTTTTGTCGTCTTGATAGATCAGAGATGATTGGATCTGATAGGTATATCTATCTCCATACTATATGGCTTCAACTTCTATTGTAAGGAACATTATACTGGAATAGTTACAATATGTAAGGGAACATTCTTTATCCTTTTTGTAAGGGCCTGATCCGTATCTTTTTTGGTTTTAAAAAACCAGATATAATACAAGTGAAAATTTTCTTTTGGAAAAAAGTATCACATATCATTCATGGATAAATACAAAGTTTAATTGTACACTCACTGAAATATTGTAAAAGTATCATAGTACATAGATGGATAAGTACAAAGTTTGATTGTACACTTACTTTTTTTTAAGTGTACTGAAATATTGTAATATTGTAAAAGTATCATATTGCATTGATGGATCGGTACAAAGTTTGATTGTACACTCACTTTTTTAAGTGTATTGAAATATTGTAAAAATATAATAGTGCATTGATGGATAAGTACAAAGTTTGATTGTACACTTGTTTTTTTTAGTGTTTATTAAAATTTAAGATTATAAAAAATAGAATGTTTAGACTTATTCGTTATAAATTCAATATTTAAACTTATAACAAAATTAATATTATTTTATGTTTTAGTGTTTATTAAAATTTAAGATTATAAAAAATAGAATGTTTAGACTTATTAGTCCCTGTCGAAGGCGTGAAAGGACTATAACGATCGATAATTCGTTGACTTTATATTAGTTTTTCGTTTGACTACAAATTTTTGCACTTTTTCTATTGTTTGAACTATAGAACTAAAAATATTATTTTTTATATAATAAAAAAACCCATATATGTCATGATCTCATTAGATAATAGATTTGAGGTCTTTTTTCAGCGTTGCTATTCCCAATGAATTATATGTTGCCATATCCAAAGTTTTTAACATCTGCAGTATTTTTGAATTTGTACTATTCATACTAAAATGTTTAGATATGCAAAGTTTATAGCGATTGACAACTCATTGACTTTATATTAGTTTTTCGTTTGACTACAAATTTTTGCATAATTTCTATTGTTCGAACTACAGAACAAAAAAAACATTATTTTTTATATAATAAAAAAACCCATATATGTCATGATCTCATTGGATAATAGATTTGCGGTCTTATTTCCATTTTCGCTATTCCCAATGATTTATATGTTGGCATATCCAAAGTTTTTATCATCTACGATGTTTTTGAATTTGTACTATTCATATTGAAATGCTTGGATATCCAAAGTTTTGAGCATGGATAGTTAGTTTTCATATTACTTTGTCCCCTGAGTAAAAAAATTTAGCACAGTCTCTAGTGTTCGAACTATTGTTTTATTATTATTGTTGTTGTTGTTGTTATTTTTTAATTTTTTTATCCTATTATTATGTTTGATTTTTCTTTATTGTTGTGTGTTTCAAGAGGCTTTTTCATTGTTGCGTATGTAAACAGGCCTGCCACACTGCATTTTTTCTTAAATGTTTGCACAACGTGACGACTTATGACGGTTTTGATAGCCTTAAGTGTTTACCTAACAGGCCTCACAACCTTAAATATTTATTCTACATGTGTGTTACAATATAGTTTCCTTCCATTTTTTGATACAGTATTGTCTGCAATGAATTTGGGCAATATTTCTCTTCACCGACATTACTGGTTCACTGGTTGATGCTTGTTCATTGGTTTGTTCGATGTTGGTTGTTGTTGTTTGATTCAACTTTGCAAATTTGAGGTCTTGCAGCTACAGTTGGACCTCTTTGTGGTTGTTCACTAGTTTGTTGTTCTTCAACTTTGCAAGCAGATGGACCTGTTGTTGCGGTTTGTAGGTTTTGGAGTTGTGCTTGAGTCATCCCTCGTTGATGGGTAAGTTTTTGTGCCATGGTTTCGTTGCTATTCCTTGTTTGTTTCTTTCTATTTGTAGCTTGCAAGCAATAATTTTCAATTCTAGGAGTCCTTGCCTGGAAATCATGTTGCAGAACATCTTTCTGTGGGGCTTCTACAACCAAAATATTTTCCTTGTTCTTGAATGTCAATGTTCTATACATAACCCACCTTTTTCGCAGCCGTGGTGACACATGAAAAAAATCCTCATTTTTCCTACCCCTGAAAACCATACGTTTGGAGCATTTTTTCCCAATGTTCTCCTCATATTATTTGTTCCTGGAAACCATACGTTTTGTGCATTTTTCCTAGTATGTTCCCTTCCAAACATCTTGTTCCTCTTTGAATGTTGATGCTGGACACAAAACCCAAATCTATTGCAGCTACAATGAAATATAAAAAACAAAACCATATGTTCTCCTCTTATTTTTTGTTCCTTGAAACCATGTGTTTGGTGCATTTTTTCTAGGCTGTTCCCTTCCAATCACATTTGTCGACTTCCACTTTTTGGATATCGTGCCATAGTTGTTTCCAAAATAATAATGCAAAGGGTTTTAGAAAATGAGTTCAGAGTTGTCACAGGGGGCAAGCATCTGCCAGGGTAAACTCTGTCCACCTATTTCCTTTGTCATATCCTTTGTGTCTTGCACAACATATTCTTCCTCTGAAAATCTTGTAGGATGCATGCCAAGAATAGGTTCAAAAATGATATACCTTGAATACTTAGTCTTTGTGCTCAACAAATTTATAATGTTATTTATTTGCATTGTATGTTCTGTTTGGTTCAATGTTCACTGTACGTTTGTTTTCTTGTCATATGCTATGGCGACCAGGGAGGATTGAATTTGACAAGAAGAAGGTTGAAGGATAGATAGAGAAATTGGTATGCAGTTCCGCACTTGTAGTTTTCTATTTGTCTTTTTTTTTGTTTTTTCTTTCTCTGTTTGCATATAAAATGAATATAGCTAAGAAACATCTTGAAAATCACAGTTTAAGAGATGAAACAAGTAATAGATTTTGAGTCCTATGAAATAGATACAGACTCCATTGTGCATGACAACATCGACCAGGTATTGCATAGCAATGGGATTTTTAGATTGGATGCATTCTCGTATACTGTAGGGGATTTCCTTTTCGATGCATTTTAGGTTCTATTGCATTTCTGTTATTCCTCGACCGACCTATGCAATGGATTGATAGATTATTTCTTGGGATATTTAAAAAATGGAATCAACAGTTCCTAAAAGTAGACATACTGGTTGAAATATATGCCTGCAACTATGATTCACAGGATGGCTTGTTCAATGGTGCAGATGGAATACTCAAAGGCTATACCAAAAAAAAAAAACTTGATGTCCTTTGGATTAAGTTCCATGAACCGCATATAGGCCTTCAACAAGCAAACAAGTTGGCTTATCTATATAATTCAAACACTGCAAGTGATTGGACACCTATCTTGCAAATATAAAAACCAGTATCGACATCAACAAAAACATGTCAACTGAAGATTCAAAAACAATTTCCAATTAAACTTGCATGTGCACGTACAGTCCACAGATCTCAAGGACTAACACATCATACCCTCTTCCGTGATACATAGTTTGCACTCAAAATTCTTTCGTGATACACATATTTTAATATATTATCCCTTCCTTTCCCTCTTCTATACTTAACCGAATTCCCATTTGTTTTTCCCGTTTACTTTCTCTTTCTGGTTATTTAGCCATTTTTCCGAAAATGTTTATTTGTGCAGGTTGGCAGGCTCACGGGTTCACATTTACACTCGTGCTTTTATCTCCCGACTCTGATCGACCGCTTCCCATTCCATACCTAACAACTTTTCAGATCGTGGATTTCCAGGAAGACACGCTCTATATTGCACTTCCATTGTTCTGTGACTTGCAAACAACACCCAGACTTCCGCGATATGCAAATTCACCGTGGGAATACTACATCATACCCTCTTCCATGATACACAGTTTTCACTCAAAAGTTCTGAGACCCACAATTTGACCTTTAGGTCCTCAGGTCTCCCAGAAAACTATTGTCACCACATTTTCAATCCCGTTCGTCCGCTTTCCATACTTGGCCATTTCTTGGAATCTCTTTCGCGCCTCTAATTCAAGTCGTTGTTTCCTGTTCCCACCACCTTCACACTTCTTTCCAACTATGAAATAACTGAGCTTTAATCCTAATAGCTCACCATGCCTCCAGGAGACAGTCATAGTAACTATTCGTAGACAATTTGTCTAGAAACATGCATAAAATATCTTGCCAGGTAATGGGATATCTATTACAAATATCAATATACTAGGTATAATTTGAATATCGTTTCCCTATTTCATACTCAATGAATTTTTTGCTTGTGGGTTCCTGGACAAGCAAACTGCATGAGGGTTTTCATGTTCCTGTCACCTTCGCGCTTCTTTCCAACCGAGTCCAACTGACCGTTTCCATACTCCATACTTATCCACTTTTTCAATTGTGGGTTCCTAGACAAGTGGACTAAATATTTCCCTTCCGTTGTTCCGTGACATGCAAACAACACCCGCAATTCCACAAATATACAAACCGACTGTTGGACCGCCCCATCATGCACTCTTCCCTTTTATGCAGTTTGCAGTCAAAAATTACGATACATACAATTTGAACGTCGACCTTCACCTCTACTAAGAATCCCCTGTAACCCTATTTTGAAACCTGCCCGACCACTTTTCATACTTGGCCATTCATTGCTTGTACTCTTCCCTTTTACGCATTTTGCAGTTAAAAATTCCGAGACATACAATTTGACCGTCGGCCCTCATCTCTACTGAGAATCCCCTGTAACCCTATTTTGAAACCTATCCGACGGCTTTTCATACTTGGCCATTCCTTACATGCACTTGTTTATAATAAAAAATTGTTTATATATATATATATATATAATTTGACCATCGGACGCTCACCTCTCTTCCGTATCCCTTGAAACCCTACTTTCAATCCCTCTGACCATTTTTCATAATTATATATATAAGAGTCTTATTTATAATAAAAATGATTGTTTAATGCTAAACCAAGATTTGCAGAGATCTCCCATTAATACGCATTAAACCAATATTCCCATAGGGTTATATTATCCTTTCCGAGTGTTAATTTCAAACACCATGGAATTTCATTCACGGGACCTCGGGTTGTCCCGTTCATGAAATCTTCAATCCCTAATTCCGAAAACGAGTCCGACCAACCGTTTCCCTATTCCATACTTAGCCACTTTCCCGGAATTCCGCAATATACAAACCGTTCGCTAAACTATGCGATCATGCCTTCTTCCATTTTACGCATTTTGCAGTAAAAAATTCTGAGTCATACAATTTGACCGTTGGACACTCACCTCTCCTGATTATCTCCTGTAAACCTATTTTGAAGCCCGTCTGACCGTTTTTCATACTTTTCCATTCCTTGTTGTCTCTTCCCCATCTCCGTCACCTTCGCACTTATTTATAATAAAAAAATGTTTATATATATATATATATATATATATATATATATATATATATAAGGTCTTGTTTCTAAATATGCAATTAGTAAATTTTAATGTTAAGAGCTCATCATGCAGGAACTACATAAATTGTCATTGATGAGCAAAATGCTCGAGAATATTTGCCATTAATACGCATTAAACCAAAATTTGAAGAGGGTTTTATTATCCCTACTGAGTGTTAATTTCAAATATCATGGAATGTTATTTGCACGTTGTCGGCTTGGCTCGTTCACGAAACCTCCAATCCTTAATTGCTCTTCGTCGTACCCACCACCTTCGCACTTCTAAGTATGCAATAATTAAGATTTACTTCTAACAACTCATCATCCAACACCCATAGATATTGTCATTAATGAGCGAAGAGCTCGAGGAGATTTCCCATTCACATGCATTGAACCAACATTTCCAGGGGGTTATATTATCCCCTCCAATTGTTCATTTCAAGCATCGTCTGGAGAAAACATATGTCCTCATAAACTAATGGCACCAGCTCAACAAGATTTCTATGGAGATATAGTGAACATCTTCGGGTGTGAGGACCAGAACTTCCAGTGGTCCAAGGCATATTCTTACTACTCATCCCCTTCCGCCCAGAACGAAATAATTTGGATCTCTGGGATTTCTCATACAGGCTGTGTCCCTGAATTTTTTGACTATAAGGAGCTGGTCTCTTGTTGTGCGGATAAATATATTTCATACCAAAGAATTATTCGACTGTAGAAACACTCCTCTGTTTCTTTATTGCCTCAGGTATTCTTCCAGATGTTAAGATTGTCGTAGCCAACATTGACATTCAAAGGAGAAGACTCCAGACAGTTCCTAAGAAAAAATAATAATGGGTTGGACCTCTTGCCCGACTTCCTGGAATACCCGATGGCAGTTCCTGAAGATATCACAGACTTGCAGGTTAGTTCATTTAAAAATCCATTCCGAGAAATTACCTGGTTTTTTATAAGAATAATGGGACATGAATCCACAACAACTATTTCTCGCATGGTTCTTTATATTTTGTATTTCACCATCAAGCAACAAGCCATTTTGATTGGGGGAAGCTAATTTCCCATGAAATATGTTCCCAATTGTCAAGCTTCAAAAAGGAAAAGAAATTTTATATGTCATCCTACTTGGTTTTTGCAATAGCTCATTGTTGTTGGTTTCCAAAACTTTCCCTATCAAAGAGGGTAAACTGGGAATTCAACTCAGTAACCTTGTGGAGGCACAATGCCTCCCACTATTTTTATGAGGTTTTTAATGACTTTTTCTCTGTTTTCAAAGTTGTGTTATTAGGATAAGATGCTCCTCGCATATCTGACCAAGTGACCAATTTTTTGGAAAAGAAGGGGGTGCTTGAAGCAATGGATGATTACAGTGTGATAAGAATTTTTGGCTCCAACGAAAAACCTGCTCTCCTTCCATGTCATATTATGGACATATTGTTTGTTATAACAAGGTAATACAACTACTGGTTGCATCTATTCCATGAGAAGAGAAAAAAACAATTCATTCCTCTTCCTTGTAAAGTCAGTGACTTCGTGTTAAGGAACGTCAACAAAATTGATGAATTTGCAACAAATTTCAATAACATGAACTTGAGATATGTTGAAAATCTAAGAGAGTTAGACCCTAATAATTTTTTTTTTACAACATTTACTTACAGTTGGCCTCGAAAATTCTTTTTTCCAGAAACACCTGGGTGAAAATAGAGACACTTGCGACAACACTCTTGCTTCTGATGTTGGCAACCTAGACACATTGCAAAGCACCATTGAATTGTACAAGCAACAGGGTAAAGGCCCCGATGAGCAGAGTGTTGAATCGTCGCAAAGCTCCCAAAAGCACTACATCTCGGAGCTTCGCTCCAATGGCCTACCACAGTAACAAAGCAACCCAAAGTTCTTCAAACAGAGGAGGAAATAACAACCCTCCTCATCTTAAAGTTGATAGTTCTCACAAGCTTCCCGTGGAGAAGAAGAGAAAAAAATTTGTAGGGCAGGCGGAAGAGCCCAAAATTGAGAGTGAGAACATGGAACTTGATATTGATCTTGATAGCATATTCACAACCTTCATCATCCAGGAGACGCGATCCAACATAGTCACCCAATGGACATAATTGATACTGAAATTTTTGACGAAGATGAATCGTTCGTATTCTAGAGCGTTGTTTTTACAACGATTCTAAAAAATTAATTATTGAAAAGAGAGATGTAAAAAATAAGAAAGGAAAATATCATTCAGAGGTTGAACTTGCGAACATGCGGTCGACCCAAATATCTTGACTTCACAGAGCAACCGAAGATGCTCTTGATGATTCCATTGGAGTCATTGAGGCCAAGAATTCCAGACCAAAGGACTGGGTCAAGGAATTGGAGGAAGCTTTGATTCATATGCCATTGCTTTACAATCCTTTAGCAATAGCCATGCATGCCACCCCTGTAGCCAAGTTAAAAGGATCCTCCAACCTCCTCAAATCATGTAGAGGATATGTGGAGAATAATATCAAGAAAATAATGGAACTGATTACTAAGGTCTGGGAAACATCACAAACTATGGATTCCCTTGGAACGAGGGCACATAATTTGCTTGAACATTTGCAGACAGATTTAAAAAATGAAGAAAGTTTCTATTTGGACATGGTCATCCATTTTTCCCTCCATGTCAACAACATGACAGACACGAGAAGAAGACAACATGATCTCCCCTCCAAAAGTTGGATCACTCAATTAGAAGGATGTTGTAAAGAGAAGGTGAAGAACCTGCATCTCATTGTCCAATCATGTGAGCAAGCCATATCAAAGAAATAAACATTATTCACAAAGTTGACCAAAATAGACTTAGCCGGAAGGACCAATGAGTTCCAATACCTTAAGTTAATCTTCAACTCATTGACCTTAACTAAGCAAGCCTTCGATAAACAAGTTGATATTTTTAAGGTGTTGTGTTTAGAAAATTTTTACAGCATCCCTGAATATGGTGAAAATGACGTGGAAAACTGGCTAGTCGACTATTCAGTACAGAATGAAGACATTGATGAGGCTCTGCATAATCTTTCTATTGATCTAAGGGAATGTAGTGACCGTCATTTAATTTAAACTACCATTAATTAAAACAGAGGAGTAATTTTGAAATTCACTCAATTTTGCATAATAAATCCGATATTACAATAAATAAAAATTTATTAACAATTTCATTCTAAAGATTCATAACTAACCTTAATCTGATGCTACCTCCTTATCTTGAATCTGCTCCGCAGCAGCTTTCTCCTGAAGACACCCCAAAACCAGCCACCCTACCGACCAGTACGCCTGGCCCTAGGACATCTATGGACGTCCTAGCCCTCCGAGCCCAAAACCCCTCAGCCCCGGTGCACTGTAAATCCCACTGTTAACTAACTCTGTCTCAA
>ML804554.1:107927-125815 GCA_009831015.1 Picea engelmannii | reverse complement strand
TAAAACTAAAGTCCTCAATGCAATCCACTCCACTCTAATTTCATGTTATGTGTGGTAACTTCAATGATTTTATTGGTAAAGGATGCCTATTCATTATATACATGTGGAATTTAAAGATGTTCTATTTTAAATATATATTTATGTAATTTTATTATGTTTCTACGGTGCAAATTAATTGAGATATAAATTGTATTAATTAATATATTTGTATAAAATTAAAACAATTTTGATATTGTTTTTTAGAATGTTATGAATGCGGTAGTTTAAACATTTTACTAAATTACTTTTTTGGGAAAAAAAAAATTCGAGGACATTTGCCAAAAATAAACCCTTAATATTCAAAGGTATCATTACTTCATGTGCAAAGATGCCAAAAATAAAACCTTAATAGTTAAAGGTACCATTACATTATGTGAAATTCAATAGAGTACATGGTAGAGTGTAGTGAGTGAGTTAGATTTTTTTTTTTTTTTTCACATAAATAGGGAAAATTATATTTATAAAAGTTGTGCTATAATCTATACCAAAACTCTAAGTTACTTTGGATCAAATTTACAAAAATGGAGCTATTATATATCTGAGATTCTATTTTCCCTCTCATATGCTTAATTACATTGTGTTTCACAGTATCTACTTTGCAAAAACAACCTAGTATGTAAAAAAAAAAGCATTGCATGTACTTATGTTAGTTATGCGGATCCTAGTCTTTTGGGTCTTCATTTTCCTCTTGTCGCAGGGGGCGTTCAAGTCAGGAATTTGCTAGCAAGATCCCAGGGATGATGTTCCATGTTCCATTTGAAGGTTTTGAAATTGATCTCGTGGGAGAGCCAAGGCTGGGACAGAATTAAAGGACTTCAATTTGTTTCCTGAGCATGTCACATTCCTCCCTGATTCTATGCTGGCCTTGCCTCTGCTTCACTGTAATTCTAAATTGTATGATATATACCTCAACAAGTTGATGCTTATTATTCATCGAAATATTTCCTTAATCGTTATCAGTAGCTGTAATTAATTATTTAGGAGTTTTCTATGTCATGCAAGGGGATTATTGCGTATTTTGAAAGTGAATACAAATATTTATTAAAGTTTGGAAAAAATATTGATTTCTAGAGATTTCACATATCAAAATTAAATTTAAATTTAAAAATAAAAATTAAATTGACAAGGTATATTTTTTATAAACGCTCTTAAATTATGGTTTTACTTTTAAGTAATAATTTTAAATACAAAATAATAGTTGTACATATTGAAATAGCAAATCTAAATCCAATTAATATTATGATATCTTTTTTTTAAAGTAAGAAAAAGTTTACAATATGCAGGGTATGTAGTTGTATCATTGTATCTAAACAAAGCCTAGTTGCCTTGAATAACTAGTTGGTGATCTATAAGGGGGTAGACTTCCACTTGTGTCAAATGTCTTCCTTATCTCTAAGGAAGACAAACTCTTATCCAATTAGAAGCACTTTTGGGTCATTCTTCGGGACCAAAAGGCAATTTCAACCTAAATGATATCTATAAGAAAGCCAATATCCCTTACTATCATCATTGAACTTATAGCAATGATGTCTTGTCATTTCAAGTAACATCTAACCTTAATCTAAGTTAATACCATAATATGTGATGGTTAACTTGTTTTTAAAAATTATTTTTTATAATGTAATATATTTGGCTAAGATTACTACAATATATACTAGTCATTAAGAGGTGCATGGATTGTCATGATGATACAACACAACGTGGACCTTCCATGTATAGTCTAGTATAATCGAATAGTTCCCATTTTTGTGTTTTAGTTTTTTATATTTAAAGTGTACAATGCATCTATGTTTTGAAAGGTTGTGGTGTTGTCTTTCCCACTAACTGGGATTTGGTTAGTATGGAAGGTTGGGTTAGGAAATAAGATTAGATTGGGGAAATATCCCTAGGTGCAGTGTGGAGAAAAACACAAATTGTCCAGGCCTTTTGTTGTTGCACTGAGAGATATGGGTTTATCTTATTTATTTCAAGTGGCATATCATGTTAATACCAACTTCTAGAGACATGGATGGCTCTCTGATGACATATTGGTTTTTCTCTAATAAAGCGCCCCCCTCACACCCTCTATAGATTTGGTTAGTATGGAAGGTTGGGTTAGGAAATAAGATTAGATTGGGGAAATATCCCTAGGTGCGGTGTGGAGAAAAACACAAATTGCCTAGGCCTTTTGTTGTTGCACTGAGAGATATGGGTTTATCTTACTTATTTCAAGCGGCAGATCATGTTAATACTAACTTCTAGAGACATGGATGGCTCTCTGATGACATATTGGGTTTTATTGGAGAGGATGCATTAATATGGAAAGAGTATGTAGCTTCTATGAGATCTATTCATGCCATGATCAAAGGTGATTAGGATGAAATAGTCTAGTCCAAGAACCTCATAAGAAAGACGTCCAAACCCAAATTGGGATACAAGATTTTAAGGGATAAGTAGGGTTTTCAAGAGTTTGAATGGTGGTTCAATCTTATTTGGAAGTTCAAGTGCCCCCTTAAATCAAAGTTCCTTATGTTGTTGATTCTTGGGAACAAGGTTCTTATGTGGTTGATTCTTGGGAACAAGGTTCCTACATGGGATTATATGTAGAGAAGGAGTTGGAAGGTGTCAACTACGCAAGGCTAGTAATGATTCTCTTCCACATATGCTCATTTATTGTTCTTTTACTGGGTTAGTCTCGAAGAAAATTGAAGTTTTAACAATACTCAAGAATGTATGGGGAGGTCAATCTATGAATTAATGTATCAAAAGGTGATGTGAGAATGATACAATAAAGTATTTGAAGGCTCTCCCCCTCATCATTTCATAGGGGGTTTGGTTAGCTAGGGATTCAAGGTTGTTTAAAGGTAAGGTTTCCCCTATACAACAATGTGCTTCACATAGTATGTCTATTCTCCGAAGTTTCAGGTGAGTGAAGGATGGAAAGAAGCCGAGGAACTAATAATTGACATGATAGACAAATTGCGGACATGGCCATACTTTGATGTTGCTACCCAAGGTGAGCCACAGGTTGGTCGAGCTAGGGGGTTTTATTCTTATCTGATTCCCATCTAATCAAATTCAAAGAAAGTTTAGGTAGAAGCAATAATAATAGGCCTACACTTTTGGCATTTAAATTGGTCCTCTAAATCATTGTATAAAAGGGTATCCAAAATAGTTTTTAGAAATTACCATGTGATTATAAATTGGTTAAATGATGTTTATGCTATGGAAAATTTTCGTTTAAGGCCTATTTATGAGGAAGTATACAGAGGAAGTCTACAAAGCCATTATTAAATAAACCTTGTTTTTACATGTATACAAAGAAAGAAACATGTTGGTAAACTCCATTTCGAAACATGATCTCCACATAGATCTAGGAACCTGCCACTCCTGGGAACAACAATAAGGCTTTCTTACTTAACATGATCATAGATATTTTTACTAATCCAAAAATTTGAGATGGTGTTGTGAACTTTTGTTTATGATTGTTGGAAAAATGACTTGTTTCTTGAAATGGAAGTGGTTACAAATATCACCATTATTATGTTTTAAAGTGATCATATTTGTTTATCATGTAATTTGTAAGACAAATTTATTTGAGCAAGTTTTTTCCGTTGAATTTTCTTATCAATTTAATTATGTGAGAAAAAGGAAATATATTTTATATTTTAAAATGAAAATATTTGAAAATGTTTTTTTTATGTTAGCCTCGTTTAGGGTATTCCCCTAGTTGAGTTGGATGTTAACCAACTTGTTAATGGCCACTTCACATGTACGACTGGTTTTTTACCATATTGGAGGAGAAGCAATGGGTGGGTAATATAATGGAATGTATCCCAATTTTTGACTCTATCATGGGTTCTATGTTACAAATTGATAAAACACGATGCTATCATTTAAGTTAGTATGACCTCCCATATTACTTGATGAACATTGGGTGGTCTTGGGGTAGATTTTTAAGTTTTTTGATACCCTTTGACTTGTTATCCTTGTGGCAAGTAGTCCTTGAAAGGATAGCTAAGAAGGTTGAAAAGTGGATTATAAATCGTAGGTCATGGGTAATCATATTTAAAACTTGTTATAAATGCCACATCACTACATTAATTGTCTTCTGTTGTTCTCTTTGTTGCAACATTTCATATGAATGAGATGCTTCTTAAAGAATTTCTCTAAGCTAGTTAGGGAAACAAAGACTTCCACTATGTTAATTGGAGTTTATATTGTAGTTGCAAAGATTGTTAAGGTATTGGAATTATTGGTTCCTTTAGGCAAATCAAGTCATGTGAGTAAAGTGGGTCATTCAAGTATGGAAGGAAACAAAAGTTGAAAAGTGTTGTTCTCAAACAAGATTTCACTTGGAACACTACAAAGGTAAAATAAATTAGAGTAATGTGATTTTTCAAACCCTTTTTCTTACACCAATAAAGATAAAAATAAAGCTTCATTTATGTCTTGAAAATATATGAAAAACATTAGAAGTTATCAATCCTTGTCTCACTTGGAAAGTCAAAGACTTACGGAGAATAGTCCTTTCATTTAATGACCATTTTATTGGTGGTCACTTGTTGTTTTGTTCAATGATAATCCCGTAATGAAAACCACTTGATTTTTGGCCAAGCACCTTTTAAGAGGGGAAATGTAAACTTATGAGCAGTGTTGCAAATCATAAGTACTTAAAAAAAAGAATTATAAAGAATTTACAAAGAGAGCCTTTGTTGCATGGGGGCTTCACTTTATTCACCAATATCTTATCATGTTCATACATAAAGGGGGGTTTTGAAATTGTGAAAAGTAAAGTCAATATATTATAGGTACTAGTGGGAGGCGATGCAGGGTACATTGAGGTTTATAGGTATTGAGGAGTATAACAAGGAATATCTACTAAAAATAGGTTTTCTTTTTTAATTGGAAAGATGTATTAGGAGGGAGGTTCAACAAAAGGATTTTGGAAGGTATTTATCTATATCTAGTGAAATTAGGGGTATTCTTTAATATCCCACAAACGCACATGTTATGTCACAAGTACACATAGTGAAGACCATGTGCTTTGTTGATCAAATTGAACTTATGTTTTTTTGTTTTTATTCTTTTTCCAAAGGTGGAAAAACCTATCATAACTCAATTGTCAATTGGAAATGAGAATAATCATCATTGGTTGCCCATGAATCCGAGTTGATTCATTATCGTTATTCAAGGAAAACCATGCCACCTAAAATGACCCACTAATTGTTCGTAAGGGGGTAAATTTTCACTCCTACTAGGTGCTTAAAGGTATTGGGTTGTTAGCATGTTTCCTTTAATGACATAAGAGAAAGTGCCCCTCCATGAAAATGATGGTGTTTTGTATTATAAAATCTATTACAATAATTCATATGGTGTATTTGCATGTTCTATAGTTGGTATCCCTAACATATGAACTTTGTGTATTATAGAGTGTAATCCAATAATTCAATTGTTTTAGTTCATTCTTGTATGGTTGGGAAACCTTACATATTAATGTCCAATCAATTCAAATATACTGTGAATAAAACCAAAGGTAGGGTGTGCATGAAATCCAAATGCTTGACTGATCTCGTCATTGAGAATTCATAAGTTTGTGGAGGTTGTGTCCAATGAACATCTAAAGTGTGATAGATGAGTCTAGAATTCCTTAATCACCATTCTATCAAACGAGTAGTTGTAATCAAGTAATCAATGCCATTCTTGGGATTTGAGACTATCATATATCTCATTTGTTTATTTCATCGCTTGATTGTGTGCTTCTCTGTTTTTCTTATTCATTTATGTAAGGGTTTAGTGTGTTATTTGAAGGTTAAATAAAAGCATTGATAAATATGAGTTTTGATGGAAATAGATGTATATATATATATATATATATATATTAAATGTTACCAAAACTGGGTTTTGGTAAAAATATAAGTACAAACCTCCACAAATATTTATTTGTAGAGGTTTTAGGAAACAAAGTTAAAAAAACATCATTTTATTCATTGAATTGAATCGAATTAAGCAAACCAATGTGCTTTAACATAGGGAAAGCATATGCTTCTTATAATAATAGGCAACATTGATGACCCAAAATATGCCTTATGAAGTATATTTCAAGTTAGAATGTTACATATAGCAGTGGTAGGCATAATGGGATTTTGTTAAATCCCAAAGGGAAATATAGAAATATCATATGCTTTGGGTCTTGGAAAGGCTACAAAGAATTAAGTAAAAACATGTGCTCTCTACTAGGATATACTCTTAGCAAAAGAGGCTAGTTCGACAACCTTGATAGTGATAGGAGATTAAAGTATAATCATAAATTTAATGATCTCAAAATCAATTCCAACTAATTTGGCCTTGATCACATCTCAAATCTAAAAGGATATAAGCACCCTGCATAAGATCACATTTTATCAGGTTCTAGGAGAATTAAACCTTCAGTTAGACTCTTTGGCTAATAAAGGGGTCACTCTTAATCTAGGTGTTCTTCAAAAAAATGAGGGGTGGAGCTATCACCCAATTCCTTAAACTTTTTAAGGTTTGTAAATAAGGGATCCCAACATTGTAATTAATATCCACATGTGACACTATCATTGTCAGTGGTTTACAAGGAAGGAGCTTGGTCTTGAAAGGACAAGCCTTCCCCTCATTCACATGCTCGATATTAACCTCACTTTGGGATTTGAACTCCTAGACAAAGGAAACCATACCCATTGAGTACTCTTTGTTTGGTTCTCTCCTCATGTAAATTTGGAAACTGCTTCAAATTTCTTACATTTTGGTTTTGAATCGATGAACAAGGGGTCACTAATTGAGTGGTGGAAATTGAGATTTCAATGGGTCATTTCCTCTATGCATCTACTTGATCCCTGAAATTATGTTCATCAAAATTAGCATTACAGATCCCTTTGGAGTGTAGCTCATATGGATTATAGAGAAACATGAGAATTTACAAAGGTGTTGCAAAGACACGAATAATCAATACAATGTAATAGATCCTCCCTTTTTTAGGTTACTTCGAAGGTGCATGAACAAAAACATCATTGCACATCACAAAATTCTATAATCATGAGTACATTGGTGCAAACAAAAGAAAAATATTGAAGTGTTGGAAGCCGAATGCAACATGTTGAGAAACATGGTTATCAATCTAAGCAGAGATTCAAAGTCTGCAACTTCAAACCATAAAATTTCAACAAACTATATCCATGTAGATTTAAAGGAAGAAGACACAATACATTGGATGATGGAGGACATAGATCTAGAAAACTAGAACTCCATTCCTACCAACCTTGGGTGGAAAGAAGAAAACAACCTTCATGTCTCCCAATAAATTAAATGTTTAGTAAAAGAATTAGATTATTAGGAGTCTTTTTCAAGTTATATACTTGTAAGTTTGTTTGCATAAATCACTGTAATAATTGTGAACTTCATAAATTGTGTTGAAGTTTTTTAGAATTTCCCCCTGTACTTGAAAACTCAAAATCATTTTTCTTAAACTTTGTTATTTATCTCCTTGCTACAACTTTTTTAATAAAAAAGTTTCCATTCTCAACAATAAGATTTATGTGGGAGGGATTGTTTAGAAGATTCGAAGGAACCACAATATTGACTATCGGAGGTCGAAGTTTCGAGTCCATATCAGGATCCATCTTCAGGACATCTAAGCCTGGGTAAAGAAGAATCTGAAGAGAAGAGATAAATAGTGAACCTATGGGAGGTGGAAAATTCTGAAGTCGGCTCTAAAAACCTATAAATTTTTAATTAAAACATTTTTAAGAAATTTAAATTTCTTAAAAACTTTTTAATTAAAAATTTATAGGTTTTTAGAGTCGACTTCAGAATTTTCCACCTCCCGTAGGTTCACTATTTATTTCTTCTCTTCAGATTCTTCTTTACCCAGTCTTAGATGTCTTGAAGATGGGTCCTGATATGGACTCGAAACGTCAACCTTCAATAGTCAATAATGTGGTTCCTCCAAATCTTCTAAACATTTCCAATCTCATTAAACCAAATAGTTAGAATTACTATTTTATGTTTTATGCTTTTATTAACTATGATTTAGGATCAAATGCAAGTGAAAATAAAATAAAGTGATAAATCACATCATAGAGGAGGTCGATGTATCATAGATGAGCTGAAGGTCGAGCCTAATTTATGTGTTCTATCTCAAAAATATATTCTATATTATATTAATGGTGCATCAAAGAAGGAAATACAAGCTTTGATTGACTACAAAATAAATCCAGGAGCTCATCAAATCATGTATGCTGACAATTTTTATGCTTATTAGCAATTATGAAAGGATATGGCAAGTATATTTTTGTATCTAGTTACCAAATGCACAACTTCGTTTATCATTAAGAAGTATTGTGATTAATGTGAAACTTAATTAATAATGAATTAATATTATCTTAACACAAAATCATTAAAAAATAATTGAACATTCCTAAGTATTTTTTTAGTGACCTACTCAACGAGCTTTGCCATGAAAATTAACACTATTGATTGTCTTAGAATAAATATCAAAATACTTGACATTATTGAATTTCACAAACCAGTTATCAATATCATTGACATCTTTTTAGGCATAATATGGATTAATCTCATTATCAATGATTAAAAGCATTTGTCATAACATTAAATACATTAAAAATAAATATAAATGATAGAATAAATATATGGTTAATATCAACATTCATCCATTATGATAATAATAATGGAGAGTTTTTAATGGGCACTAATACCTCAAATGACATAAACAAAGTGGTTCTCTAAGATAACCTAACCCAATAATTCATATGTTGTATATTCATTTTCCTATGGGTGGGCTAGTGTTTGTTTAGAGCAATATATTGAAAGATGTCAACACTAAGACCTTAATATTCAAAGGTACCATTACGTTACGTGATATACAATAGAGTTTCTACTAAGAATGGTGGGCTTCACATCCAAAATGGTAGATTGACGACCGCTCTCGTGGGTCCCGCCACGTGAAAAACAATAAAATATATAGTAAGGTGGCCATGTCGTCCAAAATGGTAGATTGCAACTTCATATGTAAACCAAATGTCTACACCTCTCACTTGTGATAGTTGTTAAACTAGAGATGGAAGGTTGATTTCTCTTCATTAAACGTTGCTGGAATGAAGTTGTTTGAAAGTACTATACTTTGTTTTCTTTTTATATATATATATATATATATATAATATTGGTTATTTTCGCTAGAGTTTTTATTTCTTTCCCATATATATAAGATTAACATTGATTATTTTCACTAGAATTTTGATCTTTTCCACTTTTCTTGAGCTATAATATGTCAAAATTGTAAAATTAAATATAAAACATTGACATCAAACTCAAACTCTTGTTAAAAATCATGAAATTTAGACTTCTTTGAAATATTATATAGTGCGAAGACAATAAGACACTAACCTTTGCATCACCCTTAAGATGAATAACACTTAACATATGCCCATTCTTTCCAACTTGAAACATATCAAACAACATTAATAACTATAATTATTGAATAAAAACATATAACAAAAATGTCATCAAGTGTTACTTGAAATCTAAGGAATGGAATGTGACTTGAAATCTAAGGAATTGTGCCAATGATCTCTAGGGGAGTGCCATCAAATTTTTAAATAGTGTGAGATTGTATCAATATGTTATTGGTGGTATTCATGTTAATGCATTCATCATGATATCTTATAATATATAATAAGTAATTGACTCTAAGAAATATGGTAAAGTTGTCGTTAGTCAGTAAATGGTGATACTTGTGTTAATGTATTTTTCCATTTTTTTAACAACAAAAAATCAAACCTCCTTATTCACACAAATACTTATTTATCTTAAATTATAATTAATTTATACAAATTATAATTAATTTATACAAATTATAATTGATATCTTAAACTAAAATTCATTTAAACAAATTATAAAATATGTTAGATTTAATTTTAGAAAAACATGAATACAAATTTTTACTATAAAAACTATACATTAATATCCACACAAGATAAACCTAACTCTGTCACTCTACCACCATGTACATGGGGCCATCCATTTCAAACAAAAAGAGAATTGAATTTTCAACACGGATTTTGTAGACAAAGTAAATCTAAAGATGGGATTTATATGAGACCTACGCTTTTACATGAATAATGGCCACTTTTAAAAAAAAGGTGGATTCTTCTTTTCTTTTTCCCTTTCATCATGGTTCCTCAATTTAGATTAAAATATTTTATTTTTTCTCATCAAATTTTTTTTCTAACATCTTATTTTTTTTTCATTTCCTTTATTTTATTTTTTTTTTCTTTTTCTTATTTTTTTAAGGTTTCATTTATTGAAGTTATATTGAAGTTAGAGTTTCAATTTTATGGAAGAGTTTTCATGAAGAAGATAATGGATTCTCCTTGTCTTCCTTGTTTACTTTATTTTCCTTTTATTGATTTGTTAATGTTTAATGTTGTTTTGTTGTTGTACATTTAGGGTTTCATGCATGGTGGCTAAGATTTTATGGAGGAAACTTCATGATGAAGCTAATGACTTCTCCCTTCTCCTATTTCCTTTATTTTACTTGATTGATTTAATAATGTTTATTGTTCTTGTGTTGTTATAGTTGTAGGGTTTCATGGAGGAACCTCCATGAGGAAGGAAGTGGTTTCTCCCTTCCCTTTTCCTACTTCCTTCCTCTTTACTTTGCTTTTCTTTTATTATTTTTATAATATTTATTGTTCTATTTTTGTTGCAAGTTTAAATGAGATTTTTTTTTTTAAATTGGCATCTTGGGGGACATCTATTTGATATGCAAATTCAATTCATGGGTGTGGCCTAAGGAAGGCCCTTGCATTTCTGAGAGGAGATCTAGGTTCAAATCTTGGCACCCATCTATCTCTCATTACTTACTTTTTCTTTAGTATTAAATGTTGATATTTATCTTAGATCTACATTATTCACTTGTTTGGATGCATAGATTAAGCTAGTTTCAATTCAGATCTGCACTTTTAATGGAAGATTTTTGTGGTAGCTCAATTAGAGTTCTTTCCATTTGGCAAGTGATCTAGGTTCAAATCCTAGCATTCCCTTACCGTTAATTCTATTTCTATTTATATTTTTAACATTTTCCATTTATGTTTTCGTAAATTTTAATTTCCACTAGGTTAGTCTAATTTCATTTTAGATTAGTTTTAATGGAATATTTTTGTGGGAATGTAGCTCAAGTACAGCTCCTGCCTTTTGACAAGTGATCTAGGTTCAAATCCAAGCATTCCCTTTCCATTTTTCATTTTTTTTGCAAATTTAATTTACAAACAAATGATACTAAACTCGACAATAAATATGAAAGTAATTAGCATTGACTTCTACACCGAGAAAATGCTCCAACTTGAAAAAAATGCACTACAATTCAATATTAAACTCGACGCTAATGACCTATTTTGTTGTAGTGTGTAACTCATCATTATTATCACTTTGGAAGATGTGATCCATGCTTATACTTGGTATATATGATGTGTATGCAGGTTTATGATGCTATTTTATGTAGTAGGGTCATATTATTTGGTATTAGAGCAATCAATTCATGGTTTGGGTACCTTCAAACAGTACCATGCATGATTTGAACTATAAATTTGGCTAGGGAACTCCAACTCAAGTGAGACTTGAACATTTGGAAAGAAGACATATGTTACTATAGATGGCCCCAATTTCATTAGAGGAGGCATGGGAGTTTCAAAGTAGTAGAGGGTTGACAGGGTCTTAAAAGAAAGGTAATGTCAAGTGCTATAGCTCTCTAATATACTTGATGGTTTCCAACAATAGTTCTTGGTTGGTCTTTCACAACTTTACTAAGAAGGATCAACCATACCCTTAGTCATACTGCTTGATTCCTTCACACACGAGATTAATATCCTCAAGTATTGTGCTTTGTTTACTATAGTGACAAACAACCAAAATGATTTTGAAGAGGTGGTTTCAAGTATGCCTAAGGGGCTTTTGATATACCCAAGGGTACACGAAATATCTAATCCATGAATGGATTCTCTCTAATGTGGTACTATTCACCAGACATGTATGAAGGTGTACAAGGGAACCCAACTAGGTGAACCCACTTATATTCCATGTGTGTATGATATCCAGTTGCAGGTTGACTCATTCAATAATATATATTTGTGCTTATAGATGTTGAAACATGTCTCTTGTATTTTATATGTCTAAAATTAGGGTGTGCATTGGCACAAGAAAGTGTTATAATACCACTTATAGTGTACTTAAAGAGTAGATAAAAAGATTTTTAAGAGCAATACATGAAGAAATGCAAACAATATGACATAAAAGAGAGATAAACCATAATATAACACATGTAGAAATATAACCTTTTATTGATATTCCAAAATATGAGAAATGTTCACTCGCATTTTCAAGGTGGAAACCTTCAATTAAGCAGAACTTCAAGATAATAATAACCATTCACATCCATAGCTTCCCACTTCTATAAATAGTTTCTCACTACTCAAACCCTAACCATTAGTGGTCCCAACATTAATGAGTACTAACTGCTTATTGGGTATTATTTCATAAGGATGACCCTTTTACATTAATCAACTACACACCAATTACCTATGGACCTTATTCAAAGAAGATGACCACATGTATTAATTAGCTGACTCATAATTACCCCTAAGTAGGTAGGTTAAGATAGGACCCTAACAAATAGAGACATGACATTGTAATGGATCTTGATTAGAAGAGTAAGATATAATAAAACATATTGTAGAGAAAGCTAATTGGACAATCATCGTAAGTAAGAGAGAACAAATAATTATTCTTATATTTAACACCTTAAACTAAAAAGACAATGAAAAATAATTGGTTCCATCTGCATTGGGACAAAGAGGGGTTAGTAACACTTTATAAGTTAGGTATGTGAAGATTTATAATATTAAGAATCATTTTTAAATTATGTTTATGTTTCAAATCAACTGTATCACTCGTTTTCCTCATAGCATGTTTATTTTTATTCATAATTTGTGATGTTGTTGAATATTTTAATGAAACATTAACAACATGATCATTAAAGCAAAAGATTAATGTTTTAAATGCTTATTCCTTATTGCAAATGGTGTGTTAAGACAAGGCTGCATGGTAGCTTAGTCATTGCCGCACTTGCATGCCATAGCATCGTTGAAGTAAACAATTGCACACATTGCTCTCTCTAATGCATACATTCAACATTTCAGTTGTTTGAAATTGGAGGTATTAAAACTTTATGGCCTATAGAGATCCCTATTGTGTTGTACCGATACAATCTACATGTGTTGATTATGCATAGAGCATTATATGGTTCACACCATCTTTTGCACATCATGCACGTTCAAGAAGTTTTTTTTGGTTTGGAAATGCTGAAATAAAAAATTGCATACGAGTTTTATAAATTAGAAAAATATTTAATATATTTGACTCCTTATAAGAAGAAAACAAGAAAATATATATGATTGCTTATGGGAATTTTTTTGGAAATGTAAATTTTAAAATCAAATATTATTATTATTGTTTATTGGAAATTTTTTGGAAATGTAAATTTTAAAATCAAATATTATTATTATTGCTTATGGGAATTTTTTGGAAATGTAAATTTTAAAATCAAATATTATTATTAAACTTTAAAATAGAGTGCCACTTTTTGGAAATGTAAAATTTAAAATAAAATATTTTTATTAAAGCCTAAAATAAAGTATTTGTAATATATTTTGTCCACCATAATGTTTGAGCTCAAATTGATGTAAGGTTATTTTTTTTATTTTTTAAGAGAATGCGTAAACTTTTATGAGGGCCAACCTTAAAACCAAACCAAATAATTCATGTCAATATGTTATTAATATCACCCGTGCATAGTGGAATTAATTGAATTAGCATTTGTCTCTTATCATGCCCATCCACCTTTTCAAATGTAGCTTGCATCTATCTCTTAACATGGCTTCCAAGAGTTGTCACCACCTTCTAGGCATGCTCGCCCAGATTAAGGGGCCAGGTCAAGGGTTTTAGTTCGAGTCTCTGATGTGGAAATGACTCCAACGGAGGGAAACCTAATTATTGGTTAGCAGGGTTCTTAAATCTTGTGAAAATTTTACTCATAATGATCGACCACTCTTATGAGGCTCGTAGGCCTGATCTTTGTTTTTCTAGGCTTAAAATTCAACACAGACACATTTTACTGTGAAATAATTTATTTTCAGTGAATTGATGATAAATGAAAGACGTTTTGGCTATGGAAGGGTGAAAGAAAGAAAATTAATTTACCATTTAGCTGCAGGGAGTGAGTTTGAAACAAGTGTTGCATGGCAGCGTAGTCCCTGTGAGGTTGGACTGGGAATAAATGCACTGCTATGGTGGGACCGAGGGAAAAATAGAATCCCAAAACAACAGAGACACGTGAGAAGCAGGTTGAAGTACATGTGGTATCCATGCAGAGGATGACTCATGCCAGTGTGTCACACACCAGCCACAATACATTGGGCTGGTAGATGACCCCCAAAGAACCTATTGAATTAGTTAATCATAATATTATATTAATATGTAGTTAATATGCGAACTTTATAGATGTGATACTCATGTTTAAGTTTTTTCTTGGGGCGTGTATAGTTCATATATAGGACTTAGAAAATTTATGTGTCAATGACTTGAAATAAAGGTTCCTGGAAAAAAGGACCAGGAGTCACACCCATTAAACATTCAAATATAATGAACACAATTTTCTGACATCCAACATAGTTGAAGAAAAAAAAAATTAACATTTCGAAAACAACCCACAAGGCACTGCCGAAATTGTTCCCGAATTAGTTTTCTTTGAAATTGATCAAAAAATAATGATTTCTGTTACATATTTATGGAAATTTAAATGTGCTTTTCATATAGACTGGGATTGGGGCTCCTGTGGACCATAAAAGCAATAAGTACAAGAAATAGGACTGTAGAAACAAGAAGTGCGCGACGGTAGAGAGGAAGACCTGAAAAGAAGAAATTGGAAGTTATGAGTCTTTGGTTAGAGATTTCTATTTAAAGAGATAGAATAATTGGATTGATAAAGAAAGCAAGATGTGATCAGTATAGACTTACTATGAAGCTGATGCCTTTTTGTTGCTCTCGTCGACGACCACTGGAATCGTGCCAATCGGTTGTTTCCCTTCGTCGGTGAGCTTGTCCATTCTCCTTTGGAGCCATTCTTCAATGTAGCTTCTCATGGGGGAAACGTTGATTTCATCCCATATTTCTATGTTGAAAAGCTCATTTTCTAATTTCGTTATATCCATAGAAATACTATGCATAGCTTGTTCAATTTCTTCATTGTGTGCTGAATAGTCCACTAGAGAATTCTCAACGTCATCTTCACCATATTAAAGGATGCCGTAAAATTTTTCTAAAGACAATCCCTTTAAAATATCAACTTGTTCATCGAAGGCTTGCTTGGTTAAGGACAAGGATTTGAGAATTAAGTTTGGGTCTTGAACCTTGTTGGTACTTTCAGCTAAGTCTATTTGGGTCAGGTTTATGAATAACTTTTATTTATCTGATATGGCTTGTTCACATGATTCGACAATGAGCTACAGGTTCTTTACTTTCTCTTTCCACCATGCTTTTAATTGTTTGATCTGGTTTGGGGAGGGGAGATCCTCTTGTCTTATTTTCAGATCTGAGATGTTGATGACATGGTTGGAAAAAGGGATCACCATCTGTAGATAGAAACGTTCTTCATTTTTTAAATTCGTCTGCAAATGTTCATGCAAATCATTTTACCTCATTCGAAAGGAAGTTATATTTTGTGATGTTTCCCAGGCTTCAGTAATTAGCTGCATTCTTTTCTTGATATTGTTCTCTACATAGCCTCTACAAGATGTGAGGAGGCTGGAGGATCCTTTTAACTTGGCTACAGGGGTGGTAGGCATGGTTTTTTCTAAAGGACTGACAAACATTGGGGTAGTAATCAAAGACTCCTCCAATTCCTTGATTCGGTCGTTCAATCTGGCATTCTCCACTTCAATTCCTCCAATGAAATCTGTTGGATTACTGAGACGGGGAGTGAATCAGTAATAGCGTAATTATAATCCTTTTTCTTCAAATGTTATATCAATGTAGAATTATTATCCAATAATGAGCAGTAAGAAATAAACAATCATACACATACACAGTACACCAGTGTTTTACGTGGAAACCCAAATCGTGAGAAAATCAAGGAATGTTTTTTCTTATATGTCTTGAAGAATTACATTCATTGGAAGCACCAACTTCCTTTGTTTTCCAGCTGCAACTAGAAGGAGGCTCCAACCCCCTAGTTTCTCAGGCTACAACCTGAGGGAAGCTCCAACTCCCCAATTCTCTGGCTACAACCAGAAGGAGGCTACAACCAGAAGGAGGCTACAACCCCCAATGTTCTCTGGCTACAACCGAAAGGTGGCTATAACCACCTGTCCTTGCCTCGTCCTGCCACCCTGAAGTAGAAGTAGAATGATGGAACCACTGTCACACTATCACTATGAGATATACTGTTGTAAATTTGTACCAATAAATCTGAACCATGCATCAACCTGTACCTCAACCTGTACCATAAACAAGTGCATCAACCATGCACCAACCTGTAATCAACCTGTACCATAAAAAAGTGCATCCAACCATGTACCAAGTATGTACCAATCATGTTTCAACTACGCATCAACTATGACTCATCAATATGTACCAACATCATCAACTATACACCTCATGTATGTGCGCTAACTCATCAACTACTTGTCTCAACCATGTACTCAACATGTACCACAACCAAAAGACCTCATCAATTTCATCATCCAAATCTGATTTGTAGCTCTGTAATATACCTGGTATATATGATCACATTCCTACAAACCTTCCTTGACTTTAAAAACAAGAGACTAACATTTTCATCAAACTTTTCTTTAGTCTCACATGCCTAGATTTGGATTAGTCAACAACCCTAACTTGAAGTAATCATAACTTTGAACCTGTAAATTATAAAGATATGAAACTGATACAAAATGTTCTTCAGTGTGTTTTATGAAATTCCTCCAAGTTTCACTACTTGGAACCTCTCAGAAAAGGAGTTATAGCAAAAATGGCATACCTTTCGGAATTATGGCTTATTCTAGATAACGACATTGTAGAGCGTTCCCCGCACAATTTTTTTGATGAATTGATATGAAACTATTACACATCATACTACAGACTGCACCCTAACCAACACATTTTGTCTCACTTAATTTTGATCTTTTATGAAGAAGTTATGGCGTTTTTACCCAAAACACTTGATTTTGACTAGTTTTAGGACTGGCCACAAACCCTATTTTCCACGGAGTGTAACTCCCAAAATATAACGACCCACAAGATGAATTGTTTACCACACATACTTGGATATGTTTTCTCACTTTCATAGCAATTTCATGGTCTGAATCATTACAGAAAACAAGTTATAGCGAAAATGGTGAGATGACCTGTAAATAACATACCTTAGAAAGCACCATCAAAAGAATTTATCCTTCCTTGCATTTCGGCCTTCTTTTCTTCACCTTCACTTAGAATTCTAGTTTAGATATCCTTGGTTACCTTAGACACATATATATATTCAATATTCTCAAGTGTGATTCAAATGAGAGAGTCTTTCCTCTTATTTATACTCTCCAAGTAGCTTCCTTAAAAACATATTCTAGGTCACTTGGCCCACTATCCTTATTTTAGGGTTGGGTCCACTTCTAATTTCTCCATTAAATTTATTATTGAAATAATTTATTTTGTATTCACTTGAATTATAATACACTCATCACTTCACTTTATTATTTACCTTTTAAAATCTCTTAAACCACTTTGAC
>ML804554.1:86554-107206 GCA_009831015.1 Picea engelmannii | reverse complement strand
CCACAATTAAGCATGGGTTCTCTTACTCCACAAAGCGTCTTCCCATGAGGGCTTTCACCATAAGGGGACCACTTTGGAGTTCATCCATATTTACTTCTTATCAACCATGAAAAAACAATAATGAGTCATATTTACGTCAAACAATATTGGGTCCATTACTCAAACCTTTGTGCTACGGGGCTTTCTTCAAGGGTTGACATCAATGACAACCAACCTTAATCAACAGAATCATCAAGAGAATCTATGGTTGTGCGGTGAAATCAGGAGATTTGGGACGACTGCATTTTCCTGAGGTTAATCTCTGAACGAGATTTCCCTTTCTTATTTGTTACATCTCTCTTTTCAATAATTAAATTTTTAGATTGGTTGTAAAAAACAACGCTCTGGAATACGAAGGATTCATCTTTGTCAAAAAATTTGGTGTCAGCTATTTCCATTGTCGAACTATGGTGCATCGCGTCCGTGAGCGGATCAAATTTGTGGAACATGTCATCCACAAAAGTTTCAAGTTGCATGTCCTCACTTTAAGTGTTGGTCTCTACCACCTACCCTACAATGTTTTTTCTCTTCTTCGTCATGGGAATCTTGTGAGAACTATCAATTTTTCCATGAGGAAGGTTCTTATCTCCTCCTCCATTTGAAAATTTATGGGTTTCTTTCTTATTGGGGTGGGCCGTTGAAGCAATTCTTCGTGATCTTGTGCTCTTGGGAGTGTTGGACGGGGACTGGACACTCTTCTCACCGGACCCTTTTCCATGTTGTCTGTACAATTCAGTTTCACTTGGAATGTCTCCACGTCGCCATCGTTAGGAGCATGAGTGTTGTCGTCACTATCTCTACCTTCGGTCAGACATCTATGGATAAAAGATATTCTAAAGCCAACTGATAGTAAATGTTATTAAAAAATCTCATTAGATTCGAACCCTCTTAGCCTTTCAAAATATTTTAGGTTCAAGTTCTTGAAATGGCCTGCGAATTCGTCAATCTTGTTGACGTTTCTGAACACGAATTCCCAGAATTTCCAGGGCAGAGGAATGAACTGTTTTTTCTCTTTCCATGGAAACAATGCAACCAATAGTTGTATTTCCTTTATACTTTTGTAACAAACATCTTGTCTGTGATGTGACATGGAAGGAAAGTAGGATTTTCCTTGGTGCCAAAGATCATTATTACATTGTAATTTTCCTTTCATTCAAGTGTCCCCTTCTTGTCCAAAAACTTGGTTTCCTGGTCAGACATCTAGAGAGAATCCTTTCCTAAAAATAAATATTTGAACACCGAGACAAATTCACTAAAAACCTCATAAAAACAATGGGAGGCCTTGTACCTTCACAAGTCCTAGTACTAGAATGTTACTGGGCCGAATTCATAGTTTATTTTCTTGGACAGAGACAATTTTGGAAACAGACAACAATGTGCTATCACAAAAATCAAGTAGGATGACATATAATTTTTTTTATCTTCTTTGAATCGTGATAGTTGGGAACATATTTCAATGGAAATTAGCTCCCCCCAATGAAAAATGGATTTTTCCTTGACGGTGAAGTACAAAATATAAAGAACTATGCGGGAAATGCTTGTCGTGGATTCCTGTCCTGCTATTCTTGTAAACAACCAAGCAATTTCCCGGAATGGATTTCTAAAGGAACTGATATGAAAATTTGTGATATATTCAGGAACTGTTGTTGGGTATTCAAGGAACTTAGGTAAGAGGTCCGACCCGTTATCATGTTTTTCTAGGAACTGCTTGCAGTCTTGTCCTCTGAAGGTCAATGTTGGCTCCGAAAATCTTAACATCTTGCGGAAGACCTGAGGTGACAAATAAACAAGAGAATGGTCGCACAGTGGAATAATTATTTGGCTTGAAATATATTTTTTGATGCACCAAGAGACCACCTCCTTTGATCCCGAATTGGATCCAGGAGCCAAGATGGGGTCTAGGAAGGCCTAAAAATAAAATTGCTCATAACCTCTTCAAAATGGATGTGTGTGTATGCCTCATCGATACGAACCCAACACAACTCGAACGGACTCAAACAGACACAGTATGAGAAAGATATCGTGATTTGTTCATTTTTTCAAACATGCAAAAGTTGATGACTATACAGTTCATACAGTGCTGACGTGTCAGCTAACTATACAGGCCATACAACTGTACAACTAATGTGGAAGTGATGCATTGACGTTGACTGGGAAGTTGACGGTGACATGTGGACCAGTCATATTGTGACATGTGGCACCACTGAAAGGGTGACATGTGGCACGGGATGACGTGGCAAGGTCGTACAGGATGACTGGCAGGTTGACATAGCATGTACAGTGGATGTTGACTGGGAAAACACATCGATAAACAGGTGGTCGAATCAGGTTTTGACATGTGGCAGATTATTTGGGTGAATAATGTGGTGCCATGTGGCGCAGTCATGGGATACCACATGGCACCCATTCATTGGTTGATGTTTTTGCAAAATTATATGGAGTCCACCGGCTTTGAACTCGTGACCTTCAGTCCGGACGACAAGCGATTTGGCAGGGGCCGGGCTACCAGCCCGCCCACAAGTGTTTCTTACCACTATAGTTTAAATCTATTATTTAAACTTGCAACATTGGTAATCCGGGCGGAGTAGGGGTTGGGGCCTAGCCCTCAGCCCCAATGCAATTCCATATGACCATAAACATATGACCCTGCAGTTATGTGTTGGAACAAATTTTGTAATGGATAACCCTCGGTTCAACGCTCCATTTACATGTGACCTGAACTTCAGTCAACAGTTAACACAAATGTGTGTGGATAAGCGTCGATCGGTTGGGCTAGCCCATCGACCAAGGTACGTGCCTAGGGGGTTATAACACCTAACCACACAAACAACCGTTTAGGCAAGTGTAAGGAAAGTCTGTGGCCACATGGGCCATCACCACATGACTGGTGCTAGGAATCCAGCGGGCCAGCGCACTAGCACCAATGTTAGGCCACATGGAGTGCGCTAGGTGACCAGGAGCCCGAGAAAAAGGGGCCGTGCCATATTTTTTAGCCATTAGTGGGTTTTTGACTATGTATTATGATTTTTAATGGATTATTAGCCAGATTTGGGAGATTTAATCCATTTTTGGAGGATCTTGGACCCTTTTTGAGACTAGATATTGGGGGGGACGTTGTGAATTTGTTATCCACTTCAAGCCTATATAAACTAGAGGTTCTTGAAGCCATGGGAGGAGGTTCAGATAAGGAAAATGTTGATCAATTGTTGAGTCAAAGCCATTTTTATGCAGGGAAGCTATTGAGGAGCGCACCTTTGCGGGCCATTTTTGGGAGCTCTGTTCATCTGTTTTCAGTGCCGTCGGTTTTGTTGGGTTCTTGAGATCTGGTAGAACACAACCAGATAAGTTTGTAATCATTTTGGAACTCTTATGATGCACTTTTGAAGATTTGAACAGAAATAAGAAAGCCTCACCCACTGAGACAAAGGCCTTGAGACGTAGGCGAGATTGTTGAATTCCATTATCACTTTTGGTTTTATGGTTTGTTGTTTCTTAATGTTTATTTTCAGATCTATATATTGCTTAATGGATGTTATGTTTCCTCTTTAATTCTTATTCTTTCATTAATTTCCTAAATGGTAAAATAACTCATGCAAAGTAACTCAACCATTGTCGTTTAAAATATCTTTTCGGATTAAGTGGTATTAGAGCTAGTTGATGGTTGGTTTTTGAGTTTGCATTTTTATCAGGGAAAATCTCATCTCAGTTGAGAAAATGGCATCTAAAGAGGGAATTTCTAAAGAGGATAAGGATATGCGAAAAAATCTCTTTGCCATGTCAGAGATGGTGAAAGTGTTGTATGAAGACTACTTGGAACGAAAGAGACCGGTTCAAGAGAAATATTCAAAGAACAAAAAAAGAGAAGAAGAATTGAAGGAATTTCCTTCTACACCAAATTTAGAAAACATCTCTGAGGTATGCAGTGGAATTCATTCATCAATTTCACATTGTTCCCATCTAGATGGTTCTTTTGGTGCATTTGAAAAACATACCAGAGGTATAGGTTTGAAATTGCTAACCAAGATGGGTTATGAAGGAAAGGGCCTTGGAAATAAGGGCCAAGGTATCATTAATCCCATAGAGGTTGTGGACATACCTCACTATTTAGGATTGGGATATGGTGAAGTGGGGATTAGAGAATGCTCTAAAACATTGGAAGCAAGTGATGCTTCAAATGACCAACCTAAATCATTGTGAGAACAATTCACGAAAGGTGATGGCGTATCACTCCATGATTGTGATAGTGAATGCAAGTCATCTACAAAGCAAAGTGAAGATAAAAAATATAGGTATAATGGTCATGGTTTTTCCAAAACTCTTTTTGATTATAAAAAACATAATCATGTAATCCAAAACTTATGGAATATGTATCCTTGTACGTTTTGTCATTCACCCAAGCATTGTGTTGCCAAGTGTTGGAAGAGACAATATTTGTACAAGAATTTTATGTCGACGAGGAAGGAGACAAGACATAAAGACTCAAATCCACAAAGGAAGAAAGAGAAGGGAAAACAAGTCTGGATGGAAAAAACCATTGCACTTATTGCAACAGGGGTGGACATCAAAAGGCTAATTGTTGGAAGCTTAATCCAGAGCTTCATCCAAAGAAGGAAAAAAGGATTGTGCATGTACTCACAAAGATATAGGAGTTACTAGTGTAGCAAGAGGAACAACATGAAGGAAAGATAACAATCACTTGGTCTTGCCAGAAGTGGTTGTCACATCTTCATTGTATTTTGCTTCCATTAATGTAATCACACATGTTGAAATGATGACCTGTTATAACATCATTTTGTACAACATAGTGTTTTTGTTTTTATCCTTATGAGTATGTAATCACTAAAGGTCAATTTTGTAACCTTTTGGAGGACCAAAAGGTCTTTAGTGGGAGGCATGATACCAAATTGGATCCAAGAGCTAAGATGGGGTCTAGGAAGGCCTAAAAATCAAAGTTCTCAAAATCTCTTCAAAATGAACGTGTGTGTAGGCCTCATCGATATGAATCCAACACAACTTGAACAGGCTCAAACAGACACCATAAGAAAAAGATATCGTGATCTGTTCATTTTTCCAAATAGGTAAAATTTGATGACTGTACAATCCATACAATCCGTACAGTGTTGATGTGTCAACTGACTGTACAGGCCGTACAAGTGACCTGGATGTGATGTGTTGGCGCTGACTAGGTACTTGATGGTGACAGGTGGACCAATCATATTGTGACACGTGGAACCACTGAAAGGGTGACATGTGGCACGGGATGACGTGGCAAGGCCGTACGAGCTGACTGGCAAGATGACGTGGCAGGTACAGTGGATGATGATTGGGCAGACACATCGACATACAGGTGTTCTAATCAAGTTTTGACATGTGGCAGATTATTTGGGCAAATAATGTGGTGCCACGTGGTCCATTCATGGGTTGTCACGTGGAACCCATTCATTGGTTGATGGTTTTGCAAAATTATATGGATTCCACCATATATTCGAACCCGTGACCTTTAGTCTCGGCGGCAAGCAATTTGGCAGAGGTCGGGATACCATCCCACCCACAATTGTTTCTTA
The DNA here is from genome assembly GCA_009831015.1 of Picea engelmannii. Classification (NCBI taxonomy): domain Eukaryota; kingdom Viridiplantae; phylum Streptophyta; class Pinopsida; order Pinales; family Pinaceae; genus Picea; species Picea engelmannii. The sequence continues at coordinate 101,603 of ML804554.1, read as the reverse complement.
CCACTATAGTTTAAATCTATTATTTAAACTTGCAACATTGGTAATCCGAGCAGAGTAAGGGCTGGAGCCTAGCCCCCAGCCCTAATGCGATTCCATATGACCATAAACATATGACTTTGTAGTTATGTGTTGGCACATATTTTGTAATGGATAGACCTCGGTTCAACGCTCCGTTTACATATGAATTGAACTCCACTCAATAGTTAACACAGATGTGTGTGGATAAGCGTTGGTCGGCCGTGCTAGCCCATCGACCAAGGCACACGACCAGGGGTTTATAATGCCTAACCACACAAAAAACTTTTTAGGCACGTGTAAGGAAAGTCTACGGCCACATGGGCCATCACCACATGACCAGTGCCAGGAATCCAGCGGGCCAGTGCACTAGCCCTAACGCTAGGCCACATGGAGTGCACCAGGTGACTAGGAGCCCGAGAAAAAAGGGTTGCTTCATATATTTTTATCCATTGGTGGGTTTTTGACTTGTATTATGATTTTTAATGGATTATTAGCCAGATTTGGGAGATTTAATCCATTTTTGGAGGATCTTGGGCCCTTTTTGAGGCTAGATCTTGGGGGGAAGTTGGGAATTTGTTACCCACTTCAAGCTTATATAAACCATAGGTTATTGAAGCCATGGGAGGAGGTTTAGATAAGGAAAATGCTAATGAATTGTTGAGGCAAAGCCATTTTTATGCAGGGAAGTTATTTAGGAGCACACCTTTGCGGGCTATTTCTGGGAGCTTCGTTCATCTATTTTCAGTGTCGTTAGTTTTGTTGGGTTCTTAAGATCTGGTAGAACATGACCAGATCAGTTTGTAATCCTTTTGGCACTATTATGATGTACTTTTGAAGCTTTTAATAGAAATAAGAAAGCCTCACCCACTAAGACAAAGGCCCAGAGACGTAGGCGAGATTGCCGAATTCCATTATCACTTTTGGTGTTTATGGTTTGTTGTTTCTTTATGTTTATTTTCAGATCTGTATATTTATTAATGGTTGTTATGTTTCCTCTTTAATTCTTCCTCTTTCATTAATTTTATAAATGGTAAAATAACTCATTCAAAGTAAATCAACCATTGTCGTTTAAAAGATTTTTTCGGATTATCCTTGTAGTCAAAAACCTCAGGGACGCATCCTGCGAGCGATTATAGAGGTCCAAATCACTTTGTTCTGGGTGGAATGGGATGAATAATAAGATTATTCCCTAGACCACTAGAAGTTTTGTTCCTCACGTCCAAATATATTCACTCTATCTCCACATAACTGTTGTCGAGCAAATATTGGTCCAATGCATGTGAATGGGAGATCTCCTTGAGACTTTCGCTCATTAATGACAATCTCGACGTTTTTTGCATGATGCGTTGTAAGCATTAAAGACTAGTAATTGCATACCTAGAAATGTGAAGATGGTGGGTACGAAAAAGAGAAATTAAAGATTGGAAATTTCGTGAACACGCCAACGCGATGACCCGTGTTTGAGATGAACAATCAGAAGGGATAATATAACTCTCCACAGATCTTGGTTTAATGTGTATTAATGGGAGATCCCCTCGAGCGTTTCTCTCATTAATAGCAATTTTGACGGTTCCTTCATGATGACATGTTAACATGAAAGGTTACTAATTGCATATTTAGAAAGAAGTACGAAGCTTGCGAGGACAAGAAAGAGTAATTAAGGAGTGTCTAATTATCAAAAGCAGTCGGGTGGGCTTCAAAAAGGGGTTACAAGGTACAACCATTAGAGGTGAGGGCTCGAGGGTCAAATTGTATGTCTCGAAGCTTTTTGAGTGCAAAATGCATAACAAGGAAGAGGCCATGATGGGACAATCCAGAGGTCAATTTGTATATCGCGAAACTCCAGGTACTGTTTTCAGTCCACAGAACAATGGAAGCACAATCGTGAGACCGCCTGTCCGGGAACCCACAATCAAAAAAGTGGCTTAAGTATGGAATAGGGAAATGGTAGGCTGGACTTGTTTTCTCTAATATAATGAAATTTGTAATAGATATCCCATTAACTGGCAAGATCTTTTCTGCATGTTTCTAGGCAAGTTCTATAGCGATGGTCAATGCAACTGTCTCGTTGAGACTTTTGCTTTTTAATGACGGTCTGTACGGTTTTTGCATGATGAACTGTTAGCATTAAACCTTGGTCATTGCATACTTTGAAAGAAGTGCAAAGGTGGTAGGCATAGTAAACAATGACTAAGAATCAGAGATTTCGTGAACCCGCCAACCCAAGGATCCACGAAAGAGATTCCATGAAATGGGCAAGTATGGAAAGTGGTCGGATGAGCTTCAAACTAGGGTGACAATGGTTCCCCGGAATACGTGACTTCTCGAGGGTCAAATTGTATGCCTTGGATCTTTTGAGTACAAAATGTGTACAACGGAAGAGGGGATGATGTCAGAGTCTGGTGGTCAATTTGTATATGGAAGAAGTGTGGGAGATCTCGTCGAGCCTTTCACTCATTAATGACATGTTTAAGGTTCCTACATGATGAAGTGTTAGCATTAAAGCTTACTAATTGCATATCTAGAAAGAAGTAGGAAGGTGACAGGGACAGAGAACAACAATTAAGGAATGGATAGTTATCGAAAGCGATTGGTCAGGCTTCAAAATAGGACTACAAGATACAACCAGCAGAGGTGAGGGCCCGAGGGTCAAATTGTATCTCTCTGAAGTGTTGACCGCAGAATGTGTAACACATAAGAGGGAATGATGGTGCATTCCTATAGAAAATTGTATATCGCAGAACTCCAGGTACTATTTTCTAGTCACAGAACATTGGAAACACAATCCTGAGCCTGCCAGTCTAGGAACCCACAATCGAAAAAGTGTCTAAGTATGGAACAGGGAAACGGTAGGCTGGACTCCATACACAGTAGTTGCAGCATGTGCAACCATGGAAATGTACCACGTCATAAACATACAACCAAATTGCAGCTAAGTATTGAAAGGAATGACGGATGATCGGGCTCATGACAGGGAATTCTAGCAGACAAATTGTATATCGTGGAACTCCAGGTATTGTTTGCAACTCGTGGAAGATTCAAAACACAATTTGAGCCCATCAGTCCGAGAACCAACAATCTTAAAAGTGTCTAAGTATGGAATAGGAAAATGGTAGGCTGGACTTGTTTTCGATAATATATTGAAATTTGTAATAGCTTTCCCGTTACCTGGCAAGATCTTTTCTGCATGTTTCTCAACAAGTTGTGTAGGGATAGTCAGTGTGATTGTCTCCTCGAGAATTTTTCTTATTAATGAAGATATTTACATTTGTTGCATGATGAACTCTTAGCATTAAACCTTTGTTGTTGCATATTTGGAAAGAAGTACGAAGGTGGCCTGCACAAGAAACAATGACTAGGAATTGGAGATTTCGTGAACCCGCCAACCCGAGGATAAAAAATAGGGTGACAAGGTTTCCCCAAAAGACGTGAGGGCCCAACGGTCAAATTGTATCGCTCAGAACATTTGAATGCATAATGTGTAACACAGAAGAGGGGACGATGTGGGAGTTCGAAAGTCAATTTGTATATTGCGGAGGTCTGGGTGTTGTTTGTAGGTCACAGAACAATGGAAGTTAATCTAGAGGTTGGAATAATTAATGTGCATTGGGAAGGGTGCAATTGTGGAGGGGATGGAAGGGAGCCATAAATGGTTTGAAATTTTTTATGAACCCGGGTAAAGTGAAGCTTGGGAATCGGAGGAGCCCATGGTGAAATTGTAGATCACAAAATTTTTGGGTGCAAGATGTATATCACAGAACAGGTGGAAAAATTTAGCTAAGTATAGAAAGGAACAAAGGTCATCTCGAGTACTGTAAATTGAGGTTTAACGCGTGTTAATGGGAGATGTCCTCGAAGTATGGAAGGTCGGACAAGATTCAAACTAGGGTGACAATGCTTCCTTGGGAGACGTAACTTCCCAAGGGTCAAATTGTATGTCTCAGAACTTTTGAGTGAAAAATGGGTACCATGGAAGAGGGGATGATGTCGGAGTCCGATGATCAATTTGTATATGGTAGAAGTGTGGGAGATCTCCTCGAGCCTTTCGCTCATTAATGACATTTTTAAGGTTCCCGCATAACGAAGTGTTAGCATTAAATATTACTAATTACATATCCAAAAATAAGTAGGAAGGTGGCAGGGACAGGGAACAACAATTAAGGAATGGCTAATTATCGAAAGCAATTGGTTGGGCTTCTAAAATAGGGCTACAAGATACAACCAACAGAGGTGAGGGCCTGAGGGTCAAGTTGTATCTCTTAGAAGTGTTGACTATAGAACACATAAAACGAAAGTGGGCATGATGATGCATTCTTGTGGAATTTTTTTATATTGCAGAACTCCGAGTGTTGTTTGTTAGTAGCGAAACATTGGAAACACAATCCTGAGCCCGCCAGTCCGAGAACCCGCAATCAAAAAAGTGTCTAAGTATGGAACAGGGAAACAGTAGGCAGAACTCAATCCATAGTGGTTGCAGCATGTGTAACCATGGAAATGTACCACGTCATGAAAATACAACCAACTTGAGGCTAATTATTGAAAGGAGCGATGGATGGTCGGGCTCATGATGGGGCATTCTAGCGGAAAAATTGTATATCATGAAACTCTGGGTATTGTTTGCAAGTCACGAAATATTTGAAACAAAATTTTGGGCCCGTCAGTTTGAGAACCCACAATTTTAAAAGTTTGTAAGTGTGGAATAGGGAAATGGTAGCCCAGACTTGTTTTTGCTAATATATTGAAATTTGTAATAGCTTTCCCATTACCCGACAAGATCTTTTTTGCATGTTTCTGGACAAGTTGTGTAGGGATAGTCAGTGTGACTGCCTCCTCGAGGATTTTGATTATTAATGATGATGTTTACGGTTTTTTCATGATGAAATATTATCATTAAACCTTTTTGGTTTCATATTTGGAAAGAAGTACGAAGGTGGTCGGCACATGAAACAATGACTAGGAATTGGAGATTTCGTGAACCTGCCAACCCGAGGATAAAAAATAGGGTGACAAGGTTTCCCCAGAAGACTTGAGGCCCCAACGGTCAAATTTTATCGCTCAAAACATTTGAATGCATAATGTGTAGCACATAAGAGGGGACGATGTGGGAGTCTGACAGTCAATTTGTATATAGCGGAGTTTCGGGTGTTGTTTGTAGGTCACCGAATAATGGAAGTTAATCTAGAGGCCAGAATAATTAATTTTCATTGGGAAGGGCGTGATTATGGCGGGGATGGAAGGGAGCCATAAATGGTTTGAAACTTTTTATGAACCCGGGTAAAGTGAAGCTTGCGAGTTGGAGGATCCCGGGGTGAAATTGTAGATCACATAAATTTTGGGTGCAAGATGTATATCACTGAACAAGTGGAAAATTTTGGCTAAGTATAGAAAGGAACGACGATCATTCTGATTACTGTAAATGGAGGTTTAACACGTGTTAATGGGAGATGTCCTCGAAGTGTGGAAAGCGGTCAGACGGGCTTCAAACTAGGGTGACAATGGTTCCCCAGGAGACGTGACTTTCCGAGGGTTAAATTGTATTTCTCAGAACTTTTGAGTGCAAAATGTGTACCATGGAAGAGGGGATTATGTCGGAGTCTAACGTTCAATTTTTATATGGCAGAAGTGTGGGAGACCTCCTCAAGCCTTTCGCTCATTAATGACATGTTTAAGGTTCATGCATGACAAAGTGTTAGCATTAAATCTTACTAATTGCATATCCAGAAAGAAGTAGGAAGGTGGTGGGGACAGGGAACAACAATCAAGGAATGGCTAATTATCGAAAGTGGTTGGTTGAGCTTCAAAATAGGGATACAAGATACAACCAGCAGAGGTGAGGGCCCCAGGGTCAAATTGTATCTCTCAGAAGTGTTGACCATAGAACATGTAACACGAAAGAGGGCATGATGGTGCATTCATGTGGAAAAATTGTATATCACGGAACTCTGAGTACTGTTTTCTAGTCGCGGAACATTAGAAACACAATCCTGAGCTCACCAGTACAGGAACTTGCAATCGAAAAAGTGTCTAAGTATGGAACAGGGAAACAGTAGGCCAGACTCGATACACAATGGTTGCATCATGTGTAGCCATGGAAATGTACCATGTCATGAACACATAACCAACTTGCGACTAAGTATTTAAAGGAAAAGCGGACGATCAGGCTCATGACGGGGCATTCCAGCAGATAAATTGTATATCGTGAAAATCCGGGTATTTTTTGCATGCCACAGAAGATTCAAAACACAATTTTTAGCCTGTTAGTCTGGGAACCCGCAATCTTAAAAGTGTCTAAGTATGGAATAGGGATATGGTAGCCCGAACTTGTTTTCTCTAATATATTTAAATTTGTAATAACTTTCCCATTACCTGGCAAGATATTTTCTGCATGTTTCTGGACAAGTTGTGTAGGGATAGTCAGTGTGACTATCTCCTCAAGGATTTTTCTTATTAATTATGATCTTTATGGTTGGTGCATGATGAACTCTTAGCATTAAACCTTTGTTTTTACATATTTGGAAAGAAGTACGAAGGTGGCCTGCACATGAAATAATGACTAGGAATTGGATATTTCGTGAACCCACCAACTCGAGGATCAAAAATAGGGTGACAAGGTTTCCCCAGAAGACGTGAGGCCCCGACGATCAAATTGTATCGCTTAGAAAATTTGAATGCATAATGTGTAACATAGAAGAGGGGACGATGTGGGAGTCCAACAGTGAATTTGTATATTGTGGAGGTCTGGGTGTTGTTTGTAGGTCACAGAACAATGGAAGTTAAACTAGAGGCCGAAATAATTAATGTGCATTGGGAAGGGTGCGATTGTGGCGGGGATGGAAGGAAGCTACAAATGGTTTGAAACGTTTTATGAACCCGAGTAAAGTGAAGATTGCAAGTTGGAGGAGCCTGGTGTGAAATTGTAGATCACATAATTTTTTGGTGCAAGATGTATATCACGGAACAGGTGGAAAAATTTGGATAAGTATAGAAAGGAACGACGATTATTCTGAGTACTATAAATGGAGGTTTAACGCGTGTTAATGGGAGATGTCCTCGAATTATGGAAAGCAATCAGAATGGCTTCACACTAGGGTGATGATGGTTCCCCAGGAGACGTGACTTCCCGAGGGTCAAATTGTATGTCTCAGAACTTTTGAGTGCAAAATGTGTACCATAGAAGAGGGGATGATGTCGATGTCCGACGATCAATTTGTATATGGCAGAAGTGTGGGAGATCTCCTCGAGACTTTCGCTCATTAATGTCATGCCTAAGGTTATTGTATGATGAAGTGTTAGCATTAAAGCTTACTAATTTCATATCGAGAAAGAAGTAGGAAGCTTAACAATTAAGGCATGAATAATTATCGAAAGTGGTTGGTCGAACTTCAAAATAGGGATACAAGATACAACCAACAAAGGTGAGGGCATGAGGGTCAAATTGTATCTCTCAAAAGTGTTGACCACAGAACATGTAACACGAAATAGGGCATGATGGTGCATTTCTGCAGAAAAATTGTATATCGCGAAACTCCGGGTACTGTTTGCTAGTCGCGGAACATTGAAAACACAATCCTAAGCCTGCCAGTCCAGGAACTCGCAATCAAAATAGTGTCTAAGTATGGAACAAGGAAATGAAAGGCTGGACTCAATATACAATGGTTGCAACATGTGCAACCATGGAAATGTACCATGTCATGAAAATACAACCAACTTGCGGCTAAGTATTGAAAGGAACGACGGACGATCACGCTCATGACGGGGCATTCTAATGGACAAATTGTATATCATGGAACTCTGGGTACTGTTTGTAAGTCGTGGAAGATTCGAAACAAAATTTTGAGCCCGTTAGTCTGGGAACCCGCAATCTTAAAAGTGTTTAAGTGTGGAATAGGGAAATGGTAGCCCGTACTTGTTTTCGCTAATATATTGAAATTTTTAATAGCTTTCCCATTACCTGGCAATATCTTTTCTGCATGTTTCTGGACAAGTTGTGTAGGGATAGTCAGTGTGGCTGTCTCCTTGAGGATTTTGCTTATTAATGATGATATTTACGGTTTTTGCATGATGAAATGTTAGCATTAAAACTTTGTTGTTTCATATTTGGAAAGAAGTATGAAGGTGGCCGACACAGGAAATAGTGACTAGGAATTGGAGATTTCATGAACCCGCCAACCTGAGGATAAAAAATAGGGTGAAAAGGTTTCCCCAAAAGACGTGAGGCCCCAATGATCAAATTGTATCGCTCATAACATTTGAATGCATAATGTGTAACACGGAAGAGGGGATGATGTGGGAGTCCAATAATCAATTTGTATATCGCGGAGGTCTAGGTGTTGTTTGTAGGTCATAGAACAATGAAAGTTAATCTAGAGGCTAGAATAGTTAATGTGCATTGGGAAGGGCATGATTGTGGTGCATATGGAAGGGATCCATAAATGGTTTGAAACTTTTTATGAACTTGGGTAAAGTAAAGATTGCGAGTTGGAGGAGCCCGAGGTGGAATTGTAGATCACAAAATTTTTGGGTGCAAGATGTATATCACAGAACATGTGGAAAAATTTGGCTAAGTATAGAAAGGAACGATGGTCGTTCCGAGTACTGTAAATGGTGGTTTAATATGTGTTAATGGGATATTTCCTCAAGGTTTTTTGCTTGTTAATGCCAATTGTTTTGTACCATTGTGTTCAATTGTCACTAGTAAAACCATAATTAATGTGCATTGGGAAGGGCACAAAGGTAGCGGGGATGGAAGGTAGCGATAGATTCTTTGAAACTTTTGTGAACCCTAGTAGAGTCAAGCTTGCGAGTTCATGGAGTCTGGGGTGGAATTGTAGATCATGGAAGTTTTGAGTGCAACATGTATATCATGAAACAAGCAGCAACAAAGTTCAATAGCGCCAGCCCCGAAAACCACAACCATAAAATTGGCTAAGTATGGAAAGGAACGACGGTCGATTGGACTCGTCATGTGAGGATATAGATGGAGATGAATATATGTCAGTCCGCCAACCCGGGAACCCGCAATCATAGAAAGGAGACTAATTATATAACCAGAAAGGGATAATAGAAGGGAACAAGAAAAGGAAAAAAGGGCTAAGTATCTCACAGAACAACATCTACTGTTCATTTATTAATGCCAATGTTTTCAAAACCTTGGTGAGTTCTCACTAATAAAAGCATAAACTACAAATCACGAAATTTTTTGGGTGTAAGATGTGTATGACGGAACAGGGGGCATAAGTGTTCGATACCGCAAACCCGAGACCCGATGGTCAGATAATTGGCTAAGTATTGAAAGGGACCATGGTTGGTCGGGCTCATGATGTGAAGATATAGATGAATACGATCATCTACCAATCTGCGAACCTAGAAAGCCGTGATCATAGAAATGCGACTAAATATAGAACCACAAAGGGATAATAGAGGGGAAGAAGACAAGGAAAATTTAAAGATAATTTGTTTATATTTATTCCAATAGTATTCATATTAATATATATTAATAGATTATTTGTGGTCCAAATGTAAAGCATCTTCCAATTTGCAGGGTGTTTTTCGGTTAGCAAATTTCATTGAAACCCATAGGCAATAGAAAGAAGAAAATAAAATTATATATATATAACGTAACATTTTTTATATGCATGGATATTATCAAATAGAAGAAGATGTAATATATGCAGAATATTGAATAGGAACATGATGTCAACACCCGAGTTGCCTTGTTGAAATAGATTCATTAATTCATTCTATTTACGGGACCCCAAAAAATGAAAGCAGGATGGGTTCTCCCATTTCTTTCTTAAGTATAGGGTGGGTGCCACATAAGTATGTCCTATCACAAATTATTCTTCCATGTAAAATGTAAGGAGTGAATAGAGTAGCTTTTATTTAAATCGAAGTTTTGGGCAGCAGAAAAAAAACATTGTCGTGCATGTTTAACCACACACTCAAAAAAAAATGTGGAATAAAATAAAAAAACAATATCAGACATTGGAAAACACCATACAAAAACCTCAAATATTTTATATTCAGATAAACTGGGTTATAGAATACAACTGAGATTATTTCCCAAAATAGCTGTCTTGAAATAGTTCAGCAGATATTCTCTGAAATTTAAATGCGTTTTCCATGATGAGTGAGATTGGGGCTGTCGTAGACAAAAAAAGAAAATATGTACAATAATCAATCCTGTAGAGAGTCTTTTATAGATTTCAACTTGATCATCAAATGCTTGCCTGGTAAAAAACAATGAGTTGAATATCAATTTCGGATCTTGGATTTCATTGGTGCTGCCAGCTAGATCTATCCCAACTTCTTGAATAGCTTGTCTCTTCTAGATATGGACTGCCTACATTAGCTGTTTATTCAACATTACACACTTTTCTAAGTGTTAATTTCCCTCTATCATCAAAAACTTGGGGTTTAAGGTGCCTTCCTTGTAATGTTCCTGAGCATCGACATTTGAGACAACTTAGAGATGTGATTCAGGCCCAATTAAAATATGAGGGAGTGGTTTTATGTGACGTAGGCTTTGGGGGAAGAAAATCATGTTAGCCAACAAAAGCTGAGACAAAAAATTTCAAGTATGTTGTGACTGTTATTCTCCCTGTATTCGATCATTTCTTTGGTTGAAAGCCCTGCCTGAAGATTTGTATGTTGAATTCTTTATTTTATTGCTATAAATTGGAAGGGACATTCAAGTCACCTGCAAAATGATCCTCTGTTGAAGTATCTAGCTTCTTCCAGCAACAAAGATCTGGAAAGTGTATCAAATGTTGCAGATCACATCAGAATATATCTTTCGTCATAGGGGTGGTAGACATCGTGGCTCAAAAAATGGTCTAGAATATTCATAAGTGACGCCAAATATTGCTCCATGCCTGAATATACTCAGAAGGAAATTATAAATTTGGATCCTCACAAGGGTGATAAAATGTAGGCGTGTTTGAATCAACATTCTAAAATTATAGAAACTTTTATGACAAAGTTGTAATAGACTTGACTGACATCCAACTTCTATGTCAAAGATTGTTGAGCGACCTCTGGATGTAGTAAAAGACTCAACATACAATCAAATTTCTATAACTACTGATACTAATGTCAAGTGCAACAAGTCGTCACCCCAGGCTCCAGGTAGTTTCAACTTCAGGCATCCACACTAGTGGTGACTCCAGGCTCCAGATAGCTTCGGCTTCAGACATCGACACCGGTGGTGGAAATGGGAACAGTGCCATTGAATGTAGGGCGATAATGAGGTGAAGAAGAAGGCATGTCATTGTCAAATCACTTAGACCGTAGGATTGTCAGACCTGCAAAGAGCATCGACTTTAGTGTTTCTTTGTCACGACAATTACAATTTTGTTGTGAGTCTAGAAATCTTTGGAGGTTGGGTGTCCTGTGCGATGATGAACTTGACATTAGGTACATGTCAGACATATATTATATGACATTTAAGTGTTAATGCAATTTCCATAGTGGAATATGTCTTGATTGCATTGGCATAAGCAATATTAATTGTGTGATTAATTAACATCCTTGAAGGACATGAATCCCAAACAACACTTGAAACTTTCAAACAATTGTGTGTTAAAAAAATACATTGTTTTATATTTTAAGAAATAAGAAATTATATTTTCTATGTTTAACATTAGGTTACACACATAAACCTTTTTAAGTTAATTGAAATTAATATATAGTCAACTCAGATTCGTCGGAAGCGATCAAATTCCCTAGAGCTAGTTTATTTCCATCATGTTGGTTGGGATAGAAAGATCCACCACCAGGACAAAGAAAGAAGGTAACAATAAAAGCACCTGTGCAAACACAAACTTGTGGAAGCATTCTATGACCAGGAAGGCACTCCGTCCTTATTGATATTTGATCTTGATGAACAACTGGAGAGGCACTTGTGGTGAGGCCATGGCGATTTATTTGATCTAGACAAGGAAATACTTCAAGCATCGAGCAATTTCCTTCTTTTTTTCAAATATCAAATCTACTGCAAAAGAAGAATTGCATTCTCCTTATTCAAAGGAAGGGAAACAACATGAAGATTGATATTCGGTGGAAACAACTCTGGAATATCCTACTACATCAAGGTCTCTTCTAAAGAATGAAACAAAATGATTACAAGAAGGTGGTAGTAAAAGGTGATTTTCAGAAACCAAATCATTACCTGAACAAGTCAAACTTCTTGTAGAAGGTGGTAGTATAAAGTAATCTTCATAAAGTGTTGCAAAGTCCATAATATAGAATTCCTTCCCATTAAATTTTTCGAGTTACATGTTGATGCAGACATCATAAACTTTTGAGAGCCTCGTTCCTTGGTTATATACCCAGTTTCAACTACAAGGAGAATATTATTGCAAAGAGAGGCAAGATCTTGGACCCAGATGAAATCATATGCATAGGAATAGTGAAAAAAATGTGTAGTACCAATAGAAAGTTGATTCAATGTGGAGTCTGTTACTACATCCAGAGGTTGGTGAACAAACTTTGACAAATAATCTAACTTTCTGTCAAGTCTGTCACTACACCCAGAAGTCGCTCAACAAACTTTGAAATAGAAATTTATTTAATTTTAGGATGTTGATTCAACCACCCATACAGTTTCTCACATTCATGACGATCCAAATTTATAATTTCCTTCTAAGTATATTCGTGCATGGAGTAATATTTGACGTCATTTCCGAATATTCAAGACCATTTTGCAAGGCACGATATGTGTGACTCCTCTGACGAAAGATAAATTCTTGTGTGGTCTGCAGGATTTGATACATTTTCCAAATCTGTATTGTTGGAAGAAGCTATATACTTCAAAAAAGTAGAATTTTGCAGGTGACTTGAAAGTCCCTTCCAATTTCCAGTAAAAAAACAAAGAATTTCAACATACATATCTCCAAGGAGGCCTTTCAATCAACCAAAGCATCGAATACAGGGAGAATACCAATCATAAGATACTTGATTTTTTTTTGTGTCTGAGTTTTTGTTGGCTAACAGAGTTTTTTTTGCTCAAAGATGGTGTCACATAAAACCATTCCCTCATCTTTCAATTGGGCCTGAATGACATCTCTAAGTTGTCTCACATGTGGATGACTAGGAACATTACAACGAAGGTACCTTAAAGCCCAAGTTTTTGATGATAGAGAGAAATGGGATTAAGTATTTAAAATGAACGCTGGAGGATGATAGTATAATCTTCCCTAAATCTTGGTTTAATAAATTTTAATGGCAGATGTCCTCGATATTTTCTCTTATTAATGCCAATCTTTTCGAATATGTGTGTTGAATAGTCACTAATAACATGATTTAACATTTCCATATGCAAGCATATTCTAAAATATGACAACCTGTAATATATGCATAGTATTAAAGAGGGACATGATGTCAAGACCTTTGTGGATGACATGTTTGTGGATGATAGCGGGGTAGTACAATATTGCACTGTTACTATGATGATGCATTAAAAAAACTAAAATAACCAACAATTTTTGCCAATTCAAGATGGACGCAAAAAAAATCATCATATCCCATAATAGTCACCCATTAATGCGTTTTAATGGAAGATATCCTCGAGCTTTTCGCTTATTAAAGCCAATCTTTTCAAACTTGTCTGGTGATTTGTCACTGGTAAAATAATAATTAATGTGCATTGGGAAGGGCGGAAGGTGGCAGGTGTTATCACTCCAGGAAACTCTCCTAGTATGTATCTCAGAGATGCCCAGTAACTTAACCTTTTTGTAATTATTTTCTCAATAATGGGTGTGGTTTGGATCAAGATGAATATCCAAATCACTGGATTGTATCTTCAAGACAGTCTAGCTATATTCATGCAGTACAAGGCCTTCAAGAGCTATTACTAGATAGGTTTGTAGATCAAATGGATAAGAAACCAATCAATTAACTAGAACATACATAAACAATATATATGATGGGTCAACAAACTAGCAAAGGATTCTTATGATTCTTGTTTAATAATCAAAGGTAAGATGATAGTTACCATAGGACCTTTAAACATAGACAAAGAAATGATTTCAACTCATAGGCATAGAAAAGGAATGAAAAGAGAGAGTCTGACAATAACAATGAAAGAAGCTTGCATGATTAATATATTAAAGAAAGTGTCTTTATCATAGTAACAGTGGATTATAGAACTCAAAATAGAACCCTTTGTTCATCAAATGTTCTGGGCTTTATAGCCTTTACAAACAGCTTCAAAATCCTAGAATACTGGATCGAATTTTTCCTAAAAATAGAAAGTCAATAACTGGCCCAAGAAAATAGGCAAAGATCGTATAAAATAGGTCAATTGCTATCCTTGGATGACCTTTATGTCCTTTAGATTCTTTGGCAGGTGTAGTGAGCCTTCTGAGGCTGTTGGATTTTATGTGATATGAGAGGAGTCAGAAATGACAGTTGCTGATAGTCAAACAACTTTATATCCCTGAAAATAGCTAACCGATTTTGACCTTTGGGCCTTGTAGAGCATCTCCAAAATAAAATAAAAAATCTTGATAAGGATGTCATTAATTATTTTCTATCGATTGGAACCATTCCTGAAGATTTTGGACAAGGAAAACCTAGATCTGTGCAAAAATATTAACTTTCTGCCGTATCAATGCTTTCGGTAGCTAGAATAGACAAAATTCAGACCAATTAGCTACTGAAAGCTCTTCTTTCGGTGGCTAATGAACAATCAAAATGTTCACCTAAGCCACCGAAAGGTCTGTTTTAGTGAAATTATCAAAATTAAAAAAATACCTTTTGTCTTAGCTCAAAAATGCCTTAGGGATGATCTTTTAAGGCTTCTGCATCTTGCTCAAACAATGTAGGATTATTGGTTTCCTCTGGTTCATTGCACTGAACTACTACCTCTGCTAGGGTTTCAAGAATATCATGTGTTTGAGAATGGTGTTTAGAAGACATAGCTTGCTTCCTCAAAGCCCTGACCCTTTTCTTCAAGTCTTGAGCTACTCTCCATAAGTTGTTGTAATATTTTACAATCTTGTCCTTCTTTTTATTTTCCTTTATGCTTTCA
>ML804554.1:49996-86504 GCA_009831015.1 Picea engelmannii | reverse complement strand
ATGGATATTATCAAATAGAAGAAGCTGTAATATATGCAGAATATTGAACAGGAACATGATGTCAACACCCGAGTTGCCTTGTTGAAATAGATTCATTAATTCATTCTATTTACAGGACCCCAAAAAATGAAAGCAGGACAAGTCCTCCTATTTCTTTCTTAAGTATAGGGTGGGTGCCACATAAGTATGTCCTATCACAAATTATTCTTCCATGTAAAATGTAAGGAGCGAATAGAGTAGCTTTTATTTAAATCGAAGTGTTGGGTAGCAAAAAAAAAAGTTTGTCGTGCATGTTTAACCACACACTCAAAAAAAAATATGGAATAAAATAAAAAACAATATCAGACATTGGAAAACACCATACAAAAACCTCAAATATTCTATATTCAGATAAACTTGGTTACAGAATACAATTGAGATTATTTCCCAAAATAGCTGTCTTGAAATAGTTCAGCAGATATTCTCTGAAATTTAAATGCATTTTCCATGATGAGTGCGATTGGGGTTGTCGTAGACAAAAAAAGCAAATATGTACAATAATCAATCCTGTAGACAGTCTTTTATAGATTTCAACTTGATCATCAAATGCTTGCCTAGTAAAAAACAACAAGTTGAATATCAATTTCGGATCTTGGATTTCATTGGTGCTGCCAACTAGATCTATCCCAACTTCTTGAATAGCTTGTCTCTTCTAGATATGGACTGCCTACATTAGTTGTTTATTCAACATTCCACACTTTTCTAAGTGTTAATTTCCCTCTATCGTCAAAAACTTGGGGTTTAAGGTGCCTTCCTTGTAATGTTCCTGATCATCGACATCTGAGACAACTTAGATATGTGATTCAGGCCCAATTCAAAGATGAGGGAGTGGTTTTATGTGATGTAGTCTTTGGGGGAAGAAAATCGTGTTAGCCAACAAAAGCTGAGACAAAAAATTTCAAGTATGTTGTGACTGCTATTCTCCCTGTATTCGATCATTTGTTTGGTTGAAAGGCCTGCCTGAATATTTGTATGTTGAATTCTTTATTTTATTTCTATAAATTGGAAGGGGCATTCAAGTCACTTGCAAAATGATCCTCTGTTGAAGTATCTAGCTTCTTCCAGCAACAAAGATATGGAAAGTGTATCAAATGTTGCATATCACATCAGAATATATATTTCGTCATAGGGGTGGTAGACATTGTGGCTCAAAAAATGGTCTAGAATATTCAGAAGTGACGCCAAATATTGCTCCATGCCCGAATATACTCAAAATGAAATTATAAATTTGGATCCTCACAAAGGTGATAAACTGTATGCGTGTTTGAATCAACATTCTAAAATTACAAAACCTTTTATGACAAAGTTGTAATAGACTTGTCTGACATCCAAGTTCTATGTCAAAGATTGTTGAGCGACCTCTGGATGTAGTAAAAGACTCAACATATAATCAAATTTCGATCACTACTGATACTAATGTCAAGTGCAACAAGTCGTCACCCCAGGCTCCAGGTAGTTTCAACTTCAGGCATCCACACTAGCGGTGACTCCAGGCTTTAGATAGCTTCGACTTCGAACATCAACACTGGTGGTGGTAATGGGAACAGTGCCATTGAATGCAGGGCGATAATGAGGTGAAGAAGAAGGCATGTCATTGTCAAAGCACTTAGACTGCAGGATTGTCAGACCTGCAAAGAGCATCGATTTTAGTGTTTCTTTGTCACGACAATTACAATGTTGTTGTGAGTCTAGAAATCTTTGGAGGTTGGGTGTCCTATGTGATGATGAACTTGACATTAGGTACATGTCAGACATATATTATATAACATTTAAGTGTTAATGCAATTTCCATAGTGGAAGACGGCTTGATTGCATTGGCACAAGCAATATTAATTGTGTGATTAATTAACATCCTTGAAGGACGTGAATCCCAAACAACGCTTGAAACTTTCAAACAACTGTGTGTTAAAAAAATACATTGTTTTATATTTTAAGAAATAAGAAATTATATTTTATATGTTTAACATTAGGTTGCACACATAAACCTTTTTAAGTTAACTGAAATTAATATATAGTCAACTCAGATTCATCAGAAGCGATCAAATTCCCTAGAGCTAGTTTATTTCCATCATGTTGGTTGGGATAGAAAGATCCACCACCAGGACAAAGAAAGAAGGTAACAATAAAAGCACCTGTGCAAACACAAACTGGTGGAAGAACTCTATGAATAGGAAGGCACTCCGTCCTTATTGATATATGATCTTAATGAACAATTGGAGAGGCACTTGCGGTGAGGCCATGGCGATTTATTTGATCTAGACAAGGAAATACTTCAAGCATCGAGCAATTTCCTTCTTTTTTTCAAATATCAAATCTACTGCAAAAGAAGAAATGCATTCTCCTTATTCAAAGCAAGGGAAACAACAGGAAGATTGATATTTGGTGGAAACAACTCTGGAATATCCTACTACATCAAGGTCTCTTCTAAAGAATGAAACAAAATGATTACAAGAAGGTGGTAGTAAAAGGTGATTTTATGAAACCAAATCATTACTTGAACACGTCAAACTTCTTGTAGAAGGTGGTAGTATAAAGTAATCTTCATAAAGTGTTGCAAAGTCCATAATCCAGAATTCCTTCCCATTAAATTTTTCGAGTTACATGTTGATGCAGACATCAGAAAATTTTGAGAGCCTCGTTCCTTGGTTATATACCCACTTTCAACTACAAGGAGAATATTATTGCAAAGAGAGGCAAGATCTTGGACCCAGATGAAATCATGTGCATAGGAATAGTGAAAACAATGTGCAGTACCGATAGAAAGTTGATTCAATGTGGATTCTGTTACTACATCCAGAGGTTGGTGAACAAACTTTGACAAAGAATATGACTTTCTGTCAAGTCTGTCACCACACCCAGAAGTCGCTCAACAAACTTTGAAATAGAAATTTATTTAATTTTAGGATGTTGATTCAACCACCCATACAGTTTCTCACATTCGTGACGATCCAAATTTATAATTTCCTTCTAAGTATATTCGTGAATGGAGTAATATTTGACGTCATTTCCGAATATTCAAGACCATTTTGCAAGGCACGATATGTGTGACTCCTCTAATGAAAGATAAATTCTTGTGTGGTTTGCAGGATTTGAAACATTTTCCAAATCTGTATTGTTGGAAGAAGCTATATACTTCAAAAAAGTAGAATTTTGCAAGTGACTTGAAAGTCCCTTCCAATTTCCAGTAAAAAAACAAAGAATTTCAACATACATATCTCCAAGGAGGCCTTTCAATCAACCAAAGCATCGAATACAAGGAGAATACCAATCATAAGATACTTGATTTTTTTTTTTGTCTGAGTTTTTGTTGGCTAACATATTTTTTTTGCTCAAAGATGGTGTCACATAAAACCATTCCCTCATCTTTCAATTGGGCTTGAATGACATCTCTAGGTTGTCTCACATGTGGATGACTAGGAACATTACAATGAAGGTACCTTAAAGCCCAAGTTTTTGATGATAGAGAGAAATGGGATTAAGTATTTAAAATGAACGCTGGAGGATGATAGTATAATCTTCCCTAAATCTTGGTTTAATAAATTTTAATGGCAGATGTCCTCGATCTTTTCGCTTATTAATGCCAATCTTTTCGAATATGTGTGTTGAATAGTCACTAATAACATGATTTAACATTTCCATATGCAAGCATATTCTAAAATATGACAACCTGTAATATATGCACAGTATTAAAGAGGGACATGATGTCAAGACCTTTGTGGATGATAGTGGGGTAGTGCAATATTGCACAGTTACTATGATGATGCATTAAAAAAACTAAAATAACCAACAATTTTTTCCAATTCAAGATGGACACAAAAAAAATCATCATATCCCATAATAGTCACTCGTTAATGCGTTTTAATGGAAGATATCCTCGATCTTTTCGCTTATTAAAGACAATCTTTTCGAACTTGTCTGGTGATTTGTCACTAGTAAAATAATAATTAATGTGCATTGGGAAGGGAAGAAGGTGGAAGGTGTTATCACTCCAGGAAACTCTCCTAGGATGCATCTCAGAGATGCCCAGTAACTTAACCTTTTTGTAATTATTTTCTCAATAATGGGTGTGGTTTGGATCAAGATGAATATCCAAATCACTGGATTGTATCTTCAAGATAGTCTAGCTATATTCATGCAGTACAAGGCCTTCAAGAGCTATTACTAGATAGGTTTGTAGATCAAATGGATAAGAAACCAATCAATTAACCAGAACATACATAAAAAATATATATGATGGGTCAACAAACTAGTAAAGGATTCTTATGATTCTTGTTTAATAATCAAAGGTAAGATGACAGTTACCATAGGACCTTTAAACATAGACAAAGAAATGATTTCAACTCATAGGCATAGAAAAGGAATGAAAAGAGAGAGTCTGACAATAAAAATGAAAGAAGCTTGCATGATTAATATATTAAAGAAAGTGTCTTTATCATAGTAACAGTGGATTATAGAACTCAAAATACAACCCTTTGTTCATCAAATGTTATGGGCTTTATAGCCTTTACAAATAGTTTCAAAATCCTAGAATACTAGATCGATTTTTTCCTAAAAATAGAAAGTCAATAACTGGCCCAAGAAAATAGGCAAAGATCCTATAAAATAGGTCAATTCCTATCCTTGGATGACCTTTATGTCCTTTAGATTCTTTGGCAGGTGTAGTGAGCCTTCTGAGGCTGTTGGATTTTATGTGATATGAGAGGAGTCAGAAATGACACTTGCTGACAGTCAAACAACTTTATATCCCTGAAAATAGCTAACCGATTTTGACCTTTGGGCCTTGTAGAGCATCTCTAAAATCAAAACAAACTCTTGATAAGAATTTCATTAATTATTTTCTATCGATTGGAACCATTCATGAAGCTTTTGGACAAGGAAAACCTGGATCTGTGCAAAAATATTAACTTTTTGCCCTATTAGTGCTTTCGGTAGCTAGAATAGACAAAATTCGGACCAATTAGCTACCGAAAGCTCTTCTTTTGGTGGCTAATGAACAATCGAAATGTTCACCTAAGCCACCGAAAGGTTTGTTTTAGTGAAATTATCAAAATTAAAAAAATACCTTTTGTCTTAGCTCAAAAACGCCTTAGGGATGATCTTGTAAGGCTTCTGCATCTTGCTCAAACACTGTAGGATTATTGGTTGCCTCTGGTTCATTGCCATGAACTGCTACCTTTGCTAGGGTTTCAAGAATAACATGTGTTTGAGAATGGTGTTTAGAAGACATAGCTTGCTTCCTCAAAGCCCTGACCCTTTTCTTCAAGTCTTGAGCTACTCTCCATAAGTTGTTGTAATATTTTACAATCTTGTCCTTCTTTTTATTTTCCTTTATGCTTTCAAGTGCTAATATTTCCAAGGATGAGTTACTTTCTGCAAAGTTTTTCGACAAGGTTTCATATATGGTTTTAATTACCCTTTCTAGCACTTCTTGTTGAGATAACTTCTTCTTAAGATTCTTGTTTTCCTTTGATTTAATTTGCTTCACTCTTTTGCTAGATGAGGCATATGCAACCTATGGTTCTTCTTCTTTTTGAGGTGTAGGTGATGGAAGGTCTTCATACCTTGCTGTGAAAACATCTACATAAACGGAATTTTCATACCCTGTGGTAACTGAATCTTCCTGCCCTATTTCAATCTGGTGCTCTTCATCCTCTGAGTCTGTGTAAGGAAGATTAAGAATGCTCTTGTTTACTGGGGTTTCTTTGGCCTTATCTGTTTCACTGCTGAAGTTTAGTTTTTTCTTAGTTTTGTTAAGCTTAGAAAAAGGAGAGGATTGATTAACTGGAACTGGAGAGATAGCTCTCATCCTCCTCTTTCCACTTCTGGGAGTAGAAGACTTCTTGGAATGAGGACTCTTTTTACCCTCTGGTTGTACATCAGTCTGAAAATCAATCCAGAACAAGAAGTAATTCCACTCTTTGCTCCTTCTCTACAACAGTTCACAAACCAAGAGTTTAATTAGACCATGGTGGGATAGTCTACCTGCAACTTTATTGGGCTTGGCCTTGACCTTATGAGCCATCTTATATAAGCTTATGTGGAGAAAATAAGACAGATTGAGTGGGTTTCTACCAGTAAAATGATTCATGAGTTTGAAATGGTAAATCATCACCCTATTATATCTGCCTTCACAATTTATATAGACCATAATGTATTTTAGTAACTATTTCCATTTCTCTTCAAGGAAAGACATAGGAATGTCTTTCTTCCATATCAAATCCTTGCGTTCTGGTTTCAAGTAAGACCTGAATTCAACATTTTTTATGACAGTGGTTTTAAACCATTTTTCTCCAGTTCTGGGAAGCTCTGTCACCTCGGCTATGAGGGCTTCATCCACCTTGAATTCATCTCGGTCAATGACTACTTTCCTTCCATCGAAAGTCATGGAAAAGGCTTATGCCACCTGCTGGTGAGAACTCTGTAATTTTTTTACAATAATTATAGCAATCTGCGTCCCTGAAAATTTGGCATACTTCCAGGTGCGATTCCAAGTAAATGATATTGTCGAGATCTCTCCTCAGAGTTGATCCTCCTTTCTTCATCTTTCACAATGCTCCTGTACACCTGCAATTGGAAAATCGGATTTTGGGGGAAAGTTACATAGTGTAGACTTAGGGAGATTTGGCTCGACTGTGACAGGGATGAGAAAAATGAGGCGAGCATTAGATCGTGGAGTTGATTACAAGGGATGAAAAAGAGCATCTTGTGATTTGAAACAATCATGGTTGATGACTCTAATGATGAAAGGTACATAACCATGTAGTTTGATGAAACAACAATCCGAAAAGATTCGCTATATCATGCAGAGATCATCTCTCGGTCATGAACAGTTTCTTCTCCTATATTTTCGGCGGCTAATTGAAATTATAAAACTTCAAACTCGACGGTTTAAACATGTGAAAGGACGTGATGAATCCTCCCCCGATCCTACGATTTCGGTGGCTAAAATAGCCCTGAATTCCTTTGTTTAAGCTTTTGAAATCTAAGGCTTTCGGTGGCTAATGAACAATTGAAATGTTCGACTAAGTCACCGAAACCTGATATTTGAATTAGATCAAATAAAAACTAAACAAATGTTTATTCCAACTTTTATTACATGCATAAAGCTCTAAAAAATGAGCTTTTAAAAATTTTAAAAATATTTTTTGAAAAGACATCCTATCACCTAAAATGAAATAACTTGATTGATTTATTTAAGGAGATAACACTGGCTCCTATTGGGGGTGAAGCCTCCCTGTGAGGTTTCAAGAACCACATAACCAATGCCTTTCCTGTAATACAAAAAATTCAAACCTATCTACTAGTGTTTCCATTGGGCATGGAGTTACTTTGCAAAACCAAAATCTGAAAACAAAATTTACAATGGCAAGGCTTTGAAGCCTTAGATAAAATAGAGTTTCAAAAAACGTCCATTGACAGGACCACCAAACATTTCTTCACCTTCCAGACTTTGCAGAATGAAGGTGTTGTTGTGTTGAACTTTAGTTATCATGAAAGGACCGGTCCACAAAGAGTCAAACTTGTCATGCTTGCCTTTACCTTGTCTAAGAGCATCCCATTTCAGAACTCGATCACCAACCTAAAAGTTGTCCTCCTTTTCTTTTCTATCAAAAGTATCCTTGATCCTCTTTTGATGAGCTTCTGATTTATCCACCAACTATTCTCTGACCTGCTGCAATTCTACCAAGTCAAGCATTCTTCTCACCATATCATTTGATTCAGTTTGTTCTTCCTAAAATAACTTAGCCACTAGTAGAACTAGCTGAATGGGGAAAATGGCATCAGTGCCATAAACTAGTTTGAAAGGGGAAGTTCCTATAGATTTCTTGATAGTCACTCTCTCGGCCCAAAGGGAAAACTTTAGTTTAGAATCCCCCTTTGATTCTCCTCCAACAACTTTCTGATGATTCTGACTAGACTCTTATTTGATGACTCGCCAAGGCCATTCCTTGAGGGTAATAGGCAGTAGAGTGTACCAATTGAATGCCCATTGACTTACACATGTCAACCAATGAATCAGCTTTGAAGGCTACTGCATTATCTATTACTAGCCTTTTTGGGCAAGAAAATCTGATCAGGATGTTTTCATAGAGAAACTTCATGATGACTTGATGAGTGGCATTTCTAGTGGGGATTGCCTCTATCCATTTGGTAAAATAGTCAGTGGTTACCATGATCCACTTATGTTGACCACTAGATGAAGGATTAATCTTGCCTATGAAATCTAAGCCCCACTGTTGAAAAGGACCATTCAGTACAATAGGTCTCAGGGGTAGAGATTTTAGTTGTTTCTTTCCTGTGAATCTTTGGCACTTATCACAAGATTTCACAAAGGCGCACACATCTGAAAAAAGAAAAGGCCAATAATACCCATCCCTTAGGATTTTGTGAGCTATGTTCTTCCAGTAATGATGGCCTCCACAAATACTTGAATGAAACTGATGCATGACTTTGGCTGACTCATCTTTGTCTAAACATCTCAGTAGTAAACCAGAAGGATCTTTCCAATACAAAAGATTATCTTTAATGCAGAATTTAATTGCTCTAAGATTAAGGGCTCGGGCTTGAGTCATGTTAAGTTCAGAAGAAACCTCCAACTTCTGTAAAAAATGAACAATACCTGAATACCACTCACATGAAGACAAATTCTTGGTCACTTGCTGGCTATCATGTTGCTCTTCTGCTGCTACCCCTATTTGCAAACTTGCTGAACTTTACCTAATGAAATTTATGTCTAAAAGATCACAATTATCTTCTGTCATGCACTTGGCAAGGCCTTGGCCTTTTACCATCTTGGTGGTCTTCACTTCTATGTCAAACTCAATCAGCTTTGCAATCCATTTAGCTCTCTTTCCATCAATGTCAGGCTGGGTCAAGACATCCTTCACAGAGGCTGAAGGAACATAGGCAAAAACCTTTGCATGGAGGATATAAATTCTGAAATATTTTAATGACTTAATGAGAGAATAGGCTTGTTTTTATATAGGATCATACCTTGGTTCAACATCCCTGAGTGATTTGCTGAATAAAGCCACCGGGTGATCAAGACCTTCATCATCTTTTTGTAACAAGACTGTTGTCACTATGTCATAGGAAGCAAAAGAAAAAATATAGAAATTCTTGGTGTAATATGGACTGATTAGAGTAGGAGATTCCATGATAGCCTGTTTGATATCATGAAATGAACTTCTTGCATTTTCTGTCCATTTTATCTCAGATCGCTTTTTAGCATGGAGGTTATATGTTTTACTAATTCAACAAAATTAGCAATAAACCTTTTGAAAAAATTGATCTTACCGAGTAGGGATTGGATATCCTTCTTTGAACTTGGTATGGACAACTTCTGAATTGCTTCCACCTGAGCTGGGTCAATTTTCACTCCCTCCACTGAAACAATGTGGCCTCAGAGTTTACCCTTCTTGAGAGAAAATTGAGACTTTTTTGGGTTCAGCGAAATCCCGAACTGTCTGCATTTCAAAAATATTATTTTTAGATGATTCAGATGCTCTTCATGACTGTTGGAATAAAATGTGATATCATCAAGATAGATGAGGACAAACTTGTCCTTCTCTCCCAAAAAAGATATGTCCATGGCCCTCTTAAAAGTGGCCCCGACATTCATTAGTCTGAATGGCATCTTGA
Source organism: Picea engelmannii (assembly GCA_009831015.1). Classification (NCBI taxonomy): domain Eukaryota; kingdom Viridiplantae; phylum Streptophyta; class Pinopsida; order Pinales; family Pinaceae; genus Picea; species Picea engelmannii. The sequence goes on along the minus strand of ML804554.1, from coordinate 76,823 downwards.
CGTACATGAAGGTACACCATGGAGTAGTAAATGTAGTTTTTTCTTGATCATCAGGGTGTACAGAAACCTGGTTATAGCCTGAGAAGCCACCTAGGAAAGACATGACACTGGCTCCTGAAATTCTTTGCAGTAAGTGTTCCATCTTCAGTAGGGGATAGTTATCTTTCTTGGAGCATTTATTTAGGTTTCTAAAATCAACGCATAACCTGATCTAACCATTTTTCTTTTTCAATATCACTAGGTTTGCAATCCATTTAGAGTATCTTAGTGGGATTATGATTTTGGCATCGAGGAGATTTTTGATTTCTTTTTCAATTACAGGTAATAAGAGAGGACTGATAGGTCTCAGCTTTTGTCTGAATGGGATGGTGTATTTCTCCAGGGGAGTATTATGTTGAATGACATCAGGATTATAGGTTTTCAGATCACTGTATTTCCAGGAAAAAACATCAGCAAATTCCTTCATAATGCTACAATATTCTGACCTCTGATTAACAGTTAATTCAGTGGACAGATTTATAAATTTAGGATGACTTTGGCTTCCTATATTGTGCTCATGGACAGGAGGATCCTTCTCCTTCTTATCGGGTTTGTAAGGGACATCGTTTTGGTCAAAAAGCTTCTCAAGAGGCACCAAACCCTTAGGTATATAATTGTTGGGCAGTTGAACAATATCATGTTGACCCATTTTTTTCTTCAACTTAGGCTTTTTGGATTCCCTTACATTTTGATTTTCCTGGTCAATATGCATATCAAAAAATTCATCTACAACCTGGAGAAATCTACTAAGCTCATCATCATCTTCAAAAAATTTCCAATATTTGATATTGTCGGGCAGGGACGGTCTATATTTGACTTGGATTTCATAATTTAGTTTAGCAGGCATGCGAGGAATGAACATACTGGCTGAGACAACAAGGGAGTCAACTAGGTGATTCATAGCTCTAGGTATATATGAAATATCAAAAATGGAAAAAGAGTCCCTGGTTTTCCATACCTCATCCCTGTAAGCTTTCAACCTTACATGTTTTGCTTGGAAAGTACTATTCAGTTGCTGTATGATGAGATCTGCATCTCCAAACACCTTTAGACCTTTGATTCCCATCTCCTTGGCAGAATTTAATCCCAACAACAAAGACTCATACTCTGCTATATTGTTAGTAGTTTTGAAATCAAGTTTAAAAGACAAATGAATAGCCTCTTTTAAAGGAGAAATCAAAACTACACCTGCACCTGTTGAGTCTTTGGTACTAGCACCATCAAAGAACATGCTCCAAACATGAGTACTCTCTCCATCAGTCTATTGATAAGTAGGCTTTGTGAGTTGCAAAGGATCTGGCTTAGAATCATCTATTTGCAGAATGCATGCCCCAAAGTTTGTGTCCAATGCATAGATGGGATGATTTACAGAACTTTTCTCATCACTAATGATGTAGGCAAGATGATTTTCTCTGTAAAGTCTCTTTACCTCTCCTCCAAACACCGGGACTGTGGCATAAGAAATATCCATCTGCAGGGTACCACCTAGCCTTTTGCTCCATGAACGTGACAAGAGGAGGCCAAACTTGGGTGGGATATCAGCCACTACAACATCCATTACCATGCTTCTCATTGGCAGTTGGGCAAGGTTTATGACAAGGTCTTTTATGAGGCCGAGGCATCTGACTTTCCTAGAATCAAAAGAGAAGAGATCATAGTAAGGTTTTGTGATGTCAAGCCCAAGCTCATCCATCACTACTTTAGGCATAAGATTGTGTGACGCTCCCGATTCAAGCAAGTAGTTGTGAAGGATCTTGTCATGGATATTCAAAGATATGTAGAAGGGTGGAAAAGAATCATCTCGGTCCTCTACCATAGGTCCTATAGTCACTTTGGGCTTGTCATCTTGAAGGTTTACGTAATCAGCGGCTGGGGGAGTCTTTGGTTGAAGAGACTTCAGGATAGCATACTTGAATATGTCATTCTTTATAAGTTCATTTAATGGCATAGGTATTTTTACCTTCTGAATTTCTGATTCGAAATTAAATGAATATGATATTTTATCGAAAGGTTTTACCTCATTAGAAGGAGCTCTGAGGGACACCTGATCTTTAGCTTGGGGCTGCAATTGCTTCTGCTTCCATTTTGCAGGAGTGGAGATCTGCTTTGTAGGAGCAGCAGGCTACTTGGCAGCAACATCTTTCTTTTTTTCGGGGGCAACAAGCAATGGCTTTGGAGTAGCAGTCTTAGATCTTAAATTATAACCTGGATGATCATCTATCTGACAAAGAGATTCTTCAATGCTTTCCTCATTAATATGCTCATTCATAAGGGCCTCCTCATAATCTGTTTGTGTCAAGACGGAGGAATCAACATCATCCCCAAAGAAATTTATGTCATCTTCTTCTTCAACTTCACCATGAGATAGCTCATGCTCTTCTTCCAACACGGCATTTTGGAAAGGGTCCCTGATCCTTTGGTATTCAGTTGCATTCTTATCTCTCTGAAGGATCTGGACCTTCTGGTTGTTCCTTCTGGAAGGGAATGCATTGGGATTCCTGGGAGCATAGGTATTAGGCTCTTTACTTCTTGCTGGTTGTTGACTTTGAATTTTCAGATTTGACATCTCTGAGGTCAAGTTGTCCAACATCTTGGCCATATTTTCCATTTTGGTATTTGAAGAAGAAGGAGGATCATCAGATGACTTCTTTCTATCAAACTTTCCTTTAAATTTCTGGGATGCCACAATGTTAGATTCAACCTCAAGAGAAACATCTTGCATTAAGGCGAGTGTGGTTGACCTTCTTTCTCTCAGGATTAAGCATAATTCTAGATCAAAGGAGGAATAATAAGTAATCTTTGTTGATGCATCGGTTGGCTTGATCTCTGCAGGGATCTCGCTAAACATCTTATTGAATCTTTTGGTGAAGTCTGAGACATATTCCCCATTTTATCTTCTTAGATTTCCAAATTCAGTAATATAATACAAGAGGTCTCTTATTTCTCCCCAATGTTTCAAAAACACTTCATCTAATTGCTCAATGCCTGCCACTGAATTAGCTAGCAGTACCTTGAACCACTTCCTATCTTAACCATCCAAGCTCTACACAAAAATTTTGGTCCAAACATCTTCCTCTGAAATGTTAATGTTCTCAGCATAGGCATAGAAAGCCTCTATATGTTCTTCAACATTATAATCTCCAGATCCAGTAAACTTGGGCATATATTTCTGATAATCTCCAATTGGCATGGCTGATAAGGGATTGGGAAAAAAAAGAGGAGCATACCTATTGGCTAAGATTTGTTCCATTTTTTTCAAAGGGACAACCATGGAAATATTGGGGGTTGATGCAAAGGAAGAAGTTTCTGTAGATGACGGCTGAGATGGGATAGGTGGGATTATGGACAATGGTGGTCTTACTTCATTGAGGAATGAAGTGGAAGCACTGGTAGGATGACTACCCTGGAATGTGGTTCCTGGATAAGGTGGGAAATAAGAAGCTCTGTGAAACTAGCCGAGCAACAAGGCTAAGTTTTCTTCACCCTTAGAAGAAAGATCTTGTAAAATATCTTCCAGAACGGGAAAATTGGTATGAGTATGGAAAAAACTTTCTACAGGCTCAGCTTGTGAAGAATCCAAGGAAGAGGAAGAGTCCTCTTCTTGTATAGATTCTACAACTTCTTCTCCTAAGTTGGATATAGTAATATGCTCAGAAATAGGATCTATAACATCAGAAGAAATTGAATGCTCATCACCCTTTAAGCTTTCTGACAAAATTACAATTTTCTGAGAACTAGAAGTTTCAACAGAAGTGGATTCGACAAGAGGTTCTCTAGAAATAGATGAAGAAGTGTTTCTTGAAATACCTAGTCTAGATGCTCTTACAGATCTAGAAGTTTGTCTTTGCAATTCTTTTCCTCTTCTGATGATCTTCATAGGGTCTGGAACTGGTGTTGCCAATGGCCTTTCTTGGTTTTCTCTGGTATGAGCCCTTGTCGGAGCCACTTCGTCCCAATGGAGTCACCAGATAGATGATTCCAATAAAAAATGTGTCCAGACTTTGTCTATCATCAAAGTTGGATCTATGTCATTTCCCAAGGAAGCTGAGCTTCAATCTTTGTTCCCCGGCAACGACGCCAATTTGTTATCACTCTAGGAAACTCTCCTAGGATGTATCTCAGAGATGCCTAGTAACTTAACCTTTTTGTAATTATTTTCTCAATAATGGGTGTGGTTTGGATCAATATGAATATCCAAATCACTCGATTGTATCTTCAAGACAGTCTAGCTATATTCATGCAGTACAAGGCCTTCAAGAGCTATTATTAGATAGGTTTGTAGATCAAATGGATAAGAAACCAATCAATTAACCAGAACATACATAAAAAACATATATGATGGGTCAACAAACTAGCAAAGGATGCTTATGATTCTTGTTTAATCATCAAAGGTAAGATGACAGTTACCATAGGACCTTTAAACATAGACGAACAAATGATTTCAACTCATAGGCATAGAAAAGGAATGAAAAGAGAGAGTCTGAGAATAACAATGAAAGAATCTTGTAGGCTTAATATATTAAAGAAAGTGTCTTTATCACAATAATAGTGGATTATAGAACTCAAAATCGAACACTTTTTTCATCAAATGTTATGGGCTTTATAGCCTTTACAAACAGTTCCAAAATCCTAGAATACTGGATCAAATTTTGCCTAAAAATAGAAAGTCAATAACTGACCCAAGAAAATAGGCAAATATCCTATAAAATAGGTCAATTCCTATCCTTGGATGACCTTTATGTCCTTCAGATACTTTGGCAGGTGTAGTGAGCCTTCTGAGGCTGCTGGATTTTATGTGATATGAGAGGAGTCAGAAATGACACCTGTTGACAGTCAAACAACTTTATATCCCTGAAAATAGCTAATCAATTTTGACCTTTCTGCCTTGTAGAGAATCTCCAAAATTAAAACAAACTCTTGATAAGGATGTCATTAATTATTGTCTATCGATTGGAAACATTCCTCAAGCTTTTGGACAAGGAAAACCTGGATTTGTGCAAAAATATTAACTTTCTGCCCTATTAGTGATTTCGGTAGCTTTCGATAGCCATCGAAAGGTCTGTTTTAGTGAAATTATCAAAATTTCAAAAATAGCTTTTGTCTTAGCTCAAAAACACCTTAGGGATGATATTTTAAGGCTTCTGCATCTTGCTCAAAGACTGTAGGATTACTGGCTACCTCTGGTTAATTGCACTGAACTGCTACCTCTGCTAGGGTTTCAAGAGTAGCATGCGTTTGAGACTGGTGTTTAGAAGAGATAACTTTCTTCCTCAAAGCCCTAACATTTTTCTTCAAGTCCTGAGCTACTCTCCATAAGTTGTTGTAATCTTTTACAATCTTGTCCTTATTTTTATTTTCCTTTATGCTTTCATGTGCTAATCTTTCCAAGGATGAGTTGCTTTCTGCAAATTTTTTCGACAGGGTTTCATATCTGGTTTTAATTACCCTTTCTAACACTTCTTGTTGAGCTAACTTCTTCTTAAGCTTCTTGATTTCCTTTGATTTACTCTACTTCACTCTTTTTCTAGATGAGGCATCTGCAACCTGTGGTTCTTCTTCTTTTTGAGGTGTAGGTGATGGAAGGTCTTCATACCTTGCTGTGAAAAGATCTACATAAACTGAATTTTCATGCCCTGTGGTAACTGAATCTTCGTGCCTTGTTTCAATCTGGTTCTCTTCATCCTCCGAGTCTATGTAAGGAAGATTAAGAATGCTCTTGTTCACTGGGGTTTCTTCAGCCTTATCTATTTCACTGCTGAAATTTAATTTCTTCTTAGTTTTGTTAATCTTAGAAGAACGAGAGGGTTGATTAAGTGGAACTGGAGAGATAGCTCTCCTCCTCCTCTTTCCACCTTTGGGAGAAGAAGATTTATTGGAATGAGGACTCTTTTTACCCTCTCGTTGTACATCAGTCTAAAAATCATTCCAGAACAAGAAGTAATTCCACTCTTTGCTCCTTCTCTGCAACAGTTCACAAACTAAGAGTTTAATTAGACCATGGTGGGATAGTCTACCTGCAACTTTATTGGGCTTGGCCTTGACCTAATGAGCCATCTTAGATAAGCTTCTGTGGAGAAAATAGGACAAATTGAGTGGGTTTCGACCAGTAAAATGATTCATGAGTTTGAAATGGTAAATAATCACCCTATTATATCTTCCTTCCCAAGTTATATAGACCATAATTGATTTTAGTAACTGTTGTCATTTCTCTTCAAGGAAATACACAAGAATGTCTTTCTTCCATATCAAATCCTTGCGTTCTGGTTTCAAGTAAGACCTGAATTCAACATTTTTTTTTACAGTGGTTTTAAACCATTTTTCTCTAGTTCTAGGAAGCTCTTTCACCTCGGCTATGAGGCCTTCATCCACCTCAAATTCATCTCGACCGATGACTGCCATCCTTCCATCGAAATTCAGGGCAAAAGCTTCTGCCACCTGCTAGTGAGAATTCTGTAATTTTTTACAAAAATTGTAGCAACCCGTGTACCCGAAAAGTTGTCATACCTCCAAGTGCGATTCCAAGTAACTGATATTGTTGAGCTCTCTCCTCAAATTTGATCCTCCTTTCTTCATCTTTTGCAATTCTCCTATACACCTGCAATTGGAAAATTAGATTTTGGGGGAAAGTTACATAGCGTAGACTTAGGAAGATTTGGCTCGGTTGTGATAGGGATGAGAAAAATGAGGTGATCATTAGATCGTGACATTGATTACAAGGGATGCAAAGGAGAATCTTGTGATTTGAAACAATCATGGTTGATGATTGTAATGATGAAAGGTTCGTAACCATGTAGTTTGATGAAACATCGATCCGAAAAGATTCGTTGTATCATACAGAGATCAACTCCCGGTCATGAATGGTTTCTTCTCTTGTATTTTCGGCGGCTAATTGCAATTATAAAACTTCAAACCCGATGGTTTAAACATGTGAAAGGATGTCCTGACTCCTCCCCTGATCCTGCGATTTCAGTGGCTAAAATAGCCCTGAATTCCTTTGTTTAAGATGCCAAAAGCTAATGATTTCGGTGGCTAATGAACAATCAAAATGTTCTCCTAAACTACCGAAACCTGAGATTTGTATTAGATCAAATAAAAACTAAACAAATGTTTATTCCAACTTTTATTACATGCATAAATCTCTCACAAATGAGCTTTTAAAAATTAAAAAAAAAAAATTAAAAAATTAAAAAAACATCCTATCACCTAAAATGAAATAACTCCATTGATTTATTTGAGGAGATAACACTCACTCCTATTGGGGGTGAAGCCTCCCTGTGAGGTTTCAAGAACCACATAACCAATGCCTTTCCTGTAAGACAAAAAATTCAAACCTATCTACTAGTGTTTCCATTGGGCATGGAGTTACTTTGCAAAACCAAAAATTGAAAACAAAATTTACAATGGGAAGGCTTTGAAGCCTTAGATAAAATAGAGTTTTGAGAAAATGCCCATTGACTGGGCCACCAAACATTTCTTCACCTTCCAGACTTTGCAGAATGAAGGTGTTGTTGTGTTGAACTTTAGTTATCATGAAAGGATCGGTCCACAAACCTGAAATTTGTCCTCCTTTGCTTTTCTGTCAAAAGTATCCTTGATCCTCTTTTGACGAGATTCTGATTTATCCACCAGTTGTTCTCTGACCTGCTGCAATTCTACCAAGTCAAGCATTCTTCTCACCATATCATTTGATTCAGTTTGTTCTTCCTGAAAGAACTTAGCCACTAGTAGAACTAACTGAATGGGGAAAATGGCATCAGTTCCATAAACTAGTTTGAAAGGATAAGTTCCTATAAATTTATTGATAGTCACTTTGTCGGCCCAAAGAGAAAACTTTAGTTTAGAATCCCATCCCCTTTGATTCTCCTCCAACAACTTTCTGATGATTCTGACTAGATTCTTATTGGATGACTCAGCAAGGCCATTTCCTTGAGGGTAATAGAAAGTAGAGTGTACCAATTGAATGCCTATTGACTTACACATGTCAACCAATGCATCAACTTTGAAGGCTACTACATTATCTGTTACTAGCCTTTTTGGGCAACCAAATCTGATCAGGATGTTTTCATAGAGAAACTTCATGATGACTTGATGAGTGGCATTTCTAGTGAGGATTGCCTCTATCCATTTGGTAAAATAGTCAGTGGCTACCAGGATCCACTTATGCTAACCACTAGATGAAGTATTAATATCGCCTATGAAATCTAAGCCCCACTGCTGAAAATGACCATTCACTACAATAAGTCTCAGGGGTAGATATTTTAGTTGTTTCTTTCCTGTGAATCTTGGGCACTTATCACAAGATTTCACAAAGGCGCACACATCTGAAAAAAGAAAAGGCCAATAATACCCAACCCTTAGGATTTTGTGAGTTGTGGTCTTCTAGTAATGATGGCCTCCACAAATACTTGAATGAAACTGATGCATGAATTCAACTGAATCATCTTTGTCTAAACATCTCAGTAGTAAACCATAAGGATCTTTCCAATACAAAATATTATCATTAATGCAAAATTTAATTTCTCTAAGCTTAAGGGCTCGAGCTTGAGTCATGCTAAGTTCAGGAGAAACCTCCAACTTCTGTAAAAAATGAACAATACCTGAATACCACTCACATGAAGACAAATTATCGGCCACCTATTGGTTGCCAGGTTTCTCTTCTGCTTCTACCCCTATCTGCAAACTTGCTGAACTTTCCCTAATGAAATTTATGTCTAAAAGATCATAGTTATCTTCTGTCATGAGCTTGGCAAGGCCTTGTCCTTTTACCAGCTTGGTGGGCTTCATTTCTATGTCCAAGTCAATCAGATTTGCGATCCATTTAGATCTCTTTCCATCAATATCAGGTTGGGTCAAGACATCCTTCACAGAGGATGAAGGAACATAGGCAACAACCTTTGCATGGAGGATATAAATTCTGAAATATTTTAATGACTTAATGAGAGCATAGGATTGTTTTTCTATAGGATCATACCTTAGTTCATCATCCCTGAATGATTTGCTGAAGAAATCCACCGGGTGATCAAGACCTTCATCATCTTTTTGTAACAAGACTGCTGCCACTATGTCATAGGAAGCAAAAGAGAAAATATAGAAATTTTTGGTGTAATCCGGACTTATTAGAGTAGGAGATTCCATGATAGCCTGTTTGATATCCTGAAATGAACTTCTTGCATTTTCTGTCCATTTTATCTCAGATCCCTTTTTTAGCATGGAGGTTATATGTTTTACTAATTCAGCGAAATTAGGAATAAACCTTTTGACAAAATTGATCTTACCGAGTAGGGATTGGATATCCTTCTTTGACCTTGGTATGGACAAATTCTGAATTGCTTCCACCCGAGCTAGGTCAATTTTCACTCCCTTTGCTGAAACAATGTGGCCTAGGAGCTTACCCTTCTTGAGAGAAAATTGAGACTTTTTTGGGTTCAGCGAAATCTCAAACTATCTGCATTTCAAAAATACTCTTTTTCAGATTCGTCAGATTCTCTTCATGTCTTCTAGAATAAACCGTGATAACATCGAGATAGATGAGGAAAAACGTGTCCTTCTCTCCCACAAAAGCTATGTCCATGGCCCTATGAAAGTGGTGCCGACATTCATTAGTCTGAATGGCATCTTGGCGTACATGATGGTACCCCAAGGAGTAGTAAAGGCAATTTTTTCTTGGTCATCAAGGTGTACAGAAACCTAGTTATAGCCTGAGAAGCCATCTAGGAAAGACATGACACTGGCTCCTGAAATTCTTTGTAGCAAGTGTTCCATCTTCGGTAGGGGATAGTTTTCTTTCTTGGAGAATTTATTTAGGTTTCTAAAATCAACACATAACCTGATCTCACCATTTTTATTTCTCACTATCACTAGGTTTGCGATCCATTTAGAGTATCTTAGTGGGATTGTGATTTTGGAATCGAGGAGATTTTTGATATCTTTTTAAATTATAGGCAATAAGAGAGGAATGATAGGTCTCAGCTTCTGTATGAATGGGATGGTGTCTTTCTCCAGGGGAATCTTATGTTGAATGACATCAGGATGATAGGTCTCAGCTTCTGTATGAATGGGATGGTGTCTATCTCCAGGGGAATCTTATGTTGAATGACATCAGGATTATAGGTTTTCAGATCACTGTATTTCGAGGTAGAAACATCAGCAAATTCCTTCATAATGTTGCAATATTTTGACCTCTAATCAACAGTTAATTTAGTGGACAGATTTATAAATTTAGGATGACTTTGGTTTCCTATATTGTGCTCATGGACACCAGGATCCTTCTCCTTCTTATCGAGTTTGTAAGTGACATCGTTTTGGTCAAAAATCTTCTCAAGCGACACCAAACCCCTAGGTATATAATTGTTGGGCAACTGAACAATATCATGTTGACCCATTTTTTTCTTCAACTTAGGATTTTTGGATTCCCCGAAATTTTGATTTTCCTGGTCAATATGCATATCAGAAAATTCATCTACAACCTGGAGAAATCTACTAAGCTCATCATCATATTAAAAAACTTTCCAATATTTGATATTGTCGGGAAGGGATGGTCTATATTTGACTTGGATTTCATAATTCAGTCTACGAGGCATGGGAGGAATGAACATACTAGTCGAGATAGCAAGAGAATCAACTAGGTGATTCATAGCTCTGGGTATATATGAAATATCAAAAATGGAAAAAGAGTCCCTAATTTTCCATACCTCATCCCTGTAAGCTTTCAACCTGACATGTTTTTCTTGGAAAGTACTATTCACTTGCTGTATGATGAGATATGAATCTCCAAACACCTTTAGACCTTTGATTCCCATATCCTTGGTAGAATTTAATCCCAATATAAAAGCCTCATACTCTACTATATTGTTAGTAGTTTTGAAATCAAGTTTAAAAGATAAATGAATAGCCTCGTTTAAAGTAGAAATCAAAACTACACCTGCACCTACTGAGTCTTTGGTACTGGCACCATCAAAGAACATGCTCCAAATGGGATTACTCTCTCCATCAGTTTGTTGATAAGTAGGCTCTGTGAGCTGCAAAGGAGTTGGATGAGAATCATCTGTTTGCAGAATGCATGCCCCAAAGTCTGTGTCCAATGCATAGATGGGATGATTTACAGAACTTTTCTCATCACTAATGATGTAGGCAAGCTGATTTTCTCTGTAAAGTCTCTTTATCTCTCCTCCAAACACTGAGACTATGGTATAAGAAAGATCCATATGCAGGGTACCACCTATCCTTTTTCTCCATGAACATGACAAGAGGAGGATGAACTTGGGTGGGATATCAGCTACTACAACATCCATTACCATGCTTCTCATTGGCAACTGGGCAAGGTTTATGACAAGGTATTTTATGAGGCCGAGGAATCTGACTTTCCTGGAGTCGAAAGAGAAGAGATCATGGTAAGGTTTTGTGATGTCAAGCCCAAGCTCATCCATCACTGCTTTAGGCATAAGATTGTGTGACGCTCCTGAGTCAAGCAAGCAGTTGTGAAGGATCTTGTCATGGATATCCAGGGATATGTAGAAGGGTGGATAAGAATCATCTTGGTCCTCTACCATAGGTCCTATAGTCACTGTGGGCTTGTCATATTGAATCTTTACATAATTATCAGCTGGGGGAGTCTTTGGTTGAAGGGAATTCAGGATAGCAGACTTGAATATGTCATTATTTATAAGTTCAGTCAATGGCATAGGTATTTTTACCTTCTGAATTTCTGATTCGAAATTAAATGAATATGATATTTTTTCGGAAGGTTTTACCTCATTAGAAGGAGGTCTAAGGTACACTTGTTCTTTAGCTTGGGGCTGCAATTGATTCTATTGTTGTTTTGCAGGAGTGGAGATCTCCTTTGCAGGAGCAGCAAGCTACTTCGCAGCAACATCTTTCTTTTTTCCTAGGGCAGAAAGCAATGGCTTTGGAGCAACAATCTTAGATCGTAAATTATAACCTGGTTGATCGTCTATCTGATAAAGATATTCTTCAATGCTTGCCTCATTAATATGCTCATTCATGAGGGCCTCCTCATAATCTGTTTGTGTCAAGAAGGAGGAATCATCATCATCCCCAAAGAAATTTATGTCATCTTCTTCTTCAACTTCACCATGAGATAGCTCCTGCTCTTCTTCTAGCACAAAATTTTGGAAAGGGGCCCTGATCCTTTGGTATTCAGCTGCATTCTTATCTCTCTGAAGGATCTGGACCTGCTGGTTGTTCCTTCTGTAAGGGAATGCATTGGGATTCCTGGGAGCATAGGTATTAGGCTCTTTACTTCTTGCTGGTTGATGACTTTGAATTTTCAGTTTTGACATATCCGAGGTTAAGCTATCCAACATCTTGGAAATATTTTCCATTTTGGTATTTGAAGAAGGAGGATCAGCAGATGAATTCTTTCTATCAAACTTTCCTTTAAGTTTTTGGGATTCCACAATGTTAGATTCAACCTCAAGAGCAACATCTTGCATTAAGGCGAGTGTGGCTGACCTTCTTTCTCTCAGGATTAAGAAAAACTCTAGATCAAAGACAGAAGAGTAAGTATTCTTTGCTGATGCATCGATTGGCTTGATCTTTGCAGGGATCTTGCCAAACATCTTATTGAATCTTTTGGTGAAGTCTGAGACAGATTCCCCATTTTCTCTTCTTAGATTTCCAAATTCAGTAATATAATACAAGAGGTATCTTCTTTCTCCCCAATGTTTCAAAAACACTTCATCTAATTGCTCAATACCTGTCATTGAATTAGCTAGCAGTTCCTTGAACCACTTCCTAGCTTGACCATCCAAGCTCTGCACAAAAATTCTGGTCCAAACATCTTCCTCTGAAATGTTAATGTTCTCAGCATAGGCATAGAAAGCCTCTATATGTTCTTCAATAGTATAATCTCCAGATCTAGTGAACTTGGGCATATATTTATGATAATCTCCTGTTGGCATGTGTTATAACCCTAATTTGCACCATACATGCTTACCTGGCATCAGTCCATCTCAGATCCCTTCTTTGCCAAAGAACTGGTGAACAACTCTTTAAAAAACCTCTTTTATAAGGGCCCACACGCCCTACACCATTACTGCACATGTGTACACGTTAGATGACCTAAAACAACCTGCGTGTACCTACAAAAGAATGAAAAAAGGAAAGTTGCCAATGGAACACACAAATTTGGGTGAGTTAACTGAATCTTCCGGCCATGCATGGCCGAGGGTTCGTCCAAATACCTAGGTTCTTCTAGCCTATAAAAGAAGGCTTAGGGGTCCTATTTGGAAGAGGAGAATAAGAGTAAAGAAACTCTACCCAATTGCACATTCCCATTGTCCCAACCCTTTATCCATCCTTGTGCAAAGAGAGATACAAAGAAAAGAAGTTGGAGTACATTAGAAGAGGAGCCCAGGTTCAGGTTCGTAGAGCAGTGGCCGGTCTCGACATTGTAAGTTGATTCATTAAAGTTAATAATAAATAAATGATTTTCCCGTCCCACTATATGAGTTCTTCATAGTTTAGTGAATACATGTTTGAATCTCTAACCCATTAATCTGTAGAAAAAATGCATGTAGAGTTTGTTGCTTGTTTTGTACACAGTTCAGTCTTGGGAGGATAGCTGCTAGCAAGTGATCAAGTGTGAAGAAGGATCGACATAGAACATTCAGAACAAGGTATGTTCGTTTAACCATGTATTTGATTAAAAGAAATGGGGATTAGGTCTGGGACGACGGTAGAAAGTAGGATTCTTTCGGTCTTATCTGTATGCACAATATAACCCTAAGTGCTAGTCCGTAGGGGGATTTCCCACCACAACAGAATTGGCGACCATACTGGGGAAATTTCTAGGGTTCCTGGGAATATTTTTGGGTATTTTTAAAAGACTGGTTTTCTTTCCTGTTTTTTGAAGTTTCTACAAAGTCTGAGCTAACAGAGATTCTGGTCTTCCATACCAGCTATCTCTATTTCTTTGCTTGACTGTGTTTTTTCGAGACCCACAGAGGTACATGCGGCCTGCATAAGGTTTTCACGCTTGTACCCATGCCCTACTTTCTTACAGCCTGCGTGTAAACGCTAGATGAAGAAGTAACAGTAGCATGTATGATTCCATAAAATTTTTGGAGGAAATCATCCTCTTCCCTGTCAGAATTAGTCATTCTCAGGGGTTTTTGGAACTCTTTCTAGTCTTGGTTGTTTGCAGTCTATATCTTAGGGTTCATCTCAGATTGGTTTGTTTTGCGATTTTTTTGTTACATTGTTTTTCTTTTTTCTGTTAAAGAAAGTGTCTAAGCCTTCAAGAGATCCTGGTTCTCAGTATCAGTGGTCTCTTCCTAGTTTGGATTGTTTGTTTTTATTTGTTTCAGAGTTTTAGAGATACACACGACCTGTATAAGGCCAGCATGCATGTACACGCCCTCTGACTCTACACAGCTTGCGTGCACATGCTTGTTGTTGAATTGTCAGCAGTGGGCTTGTGAAGGATAGTTTTTGTTGAGGGTGAGGCAGCCATCCTTTCCTTTGAAAAGAGTTATACCTCTCAGGTTTTTTGAATCTCTATTCTAGTAGTCAGTAGCTTAGGTTTGATCTCAGCCATAGCTTTCTTTTTTTATTTAAAAGTTTTCATTAAAATTTTCTTTAGGGTTTTTAGACAAGTGTGAGAGTCCTTTTTTAAAGTTGCTAGTGTGTGATTTCTTGAAGTGATTCTTTGCGATCTGTGATTAGGCCAGAAGGTTTTCTTGGTTTTTGACTTGTTGATATTTTTCCTTTTTGCTTTGAGAGCATTCAAATAAAAAAAAAATCTTTCATTTCTTTGTTTGGTTGAAAATTGTTGTTTTCATTAGTAACCAAGGAAAAGTCTTTTCTTTCATAAGTTATTGACAGTTTTCTTAGATCATAAGTAGCTCATAGTCAAGTGAAATGCTTCTTTAAGTTTGCTGATTCAAAAGATCTTAGAAAAATTTAATTTTTTTTTTTGAAAAGTTGTTGAAAATTTGCGTTAAGTGAAGGTTTTTGTTTCCAGCTTTCTGTTCATTTTTACTTTTGTCTTTTAGACATCACTAGTTTCACTTTCATACCCCTTAACATAAGACAAGCCATAAAATTAACGCTAAATATAAAATTCATTAGAATTTTATGTTTGTAGGGTTAACCAACTAGTTCAGGATTAGGGCCTTGGATTAGGTTGGAGAGGAAACTCTTCAAGGCCATTAAAATCAAACATTGGAGTCTGAGTTAGGGAGTGTCCAAGTACAGTATCATGAAATTTATCCGGGACCCCCCTCTAAAATGAGGGATAAACATGAGGTCGCGTGCGGAAAGGTAGCAGAGATAACCCCTCCAAAACTGGACCAACCGTAGTGGAGAACACATATAGAAGGCTTGTCTTGGGATTTCGTCGATTGCATTTGCCACAGAGCTTCATGGGTCTCGAATCCATTCAAGTTCCTTAGTTTTCTTACAGACCATTTTCTCTCGATACCCTTGACAGGTTTCGGGCTCGATACCCTGCTCATTGTGGTCTACCTGACTTTCGACTATACCCGCCTGGTGACTGTTCGCGCGCTGGAAACCTAGTTGCCTATCTTTTTTAGGGACATAAACAGGTGACCGGTTCGAGCCACCATGGTCTCGACCACCTCTACATCGCACGGTGGTCCGATCCCATCTCTGGCGGCGGCCACAACCCCTTTGAAACCAAGTGCAACATGCCCTCCGTTCTCATACGGGATGTCTAGTTCAGGTACAAGTCCTGTACTTTCCTACTCCACTTCATAGATTTCAGGTTTGGGGGCAGGGAGCTCTAACGCTCCTCTGCAAGGACACATGGGGGAAACTCCTTCTCCTTTTAACGATTTCCCTTACGGGGGAGGTCATATACCTCCTTCGTCCCCTTCACTTGGTGAAAAGCATCAACAATCCGCTGGGCCACCTGCACACCATAGTTTATTTGGAGCGGGGAGTCAAGGACCACCTTCGCATAATATTTCGGTAGGTTCGAAACTGTTTTCTTTGTTGTATGCATTTGGTAACAACGCCTTCTCATCAGCTACTTTCCCAACTGGGGGAAACCCTGGTTTTAGATAATCTATTCCTATGCAAGGTACTATTCCTACACAGGGGGCACACCCAGGAACTTCTTCCGCATCAGGGCCTTGGAATTCTTGGTAGGGATCAGTTCCCTCGTCAGGAATGTCGATCTAGGGTAATTATTTTCACAATCAATGGAACCCTGGACAAAGAACTATGCCTATCCCCATGAGACCGACATGGGGCAACCCTTCCCAAAGTCGTTCGAATGTAATGCATGACCAACCATCTATGTCCTATTTTGGTAATTAGTTGATGATGTCTCCTCACACGCAAAATCCATACGCTGGCCATGGCCATGGTTTTTACCAAAACCCAGGCCAATGGCCGAACTTTTCCTGGCAACCTGGTGCCAGTCAAACTCCAGGCCCCTTTTTCCTAGGTTATCACCAACAACCCAAACTACCCTTCTTGGAAACCTTGCATTTTCTAGACTTGACAAGGTTGTTGAATGACCCTATCTGTCATGATCCACGTTGGCCTTCTATACCGACGAAGTTTCCTTCGGACATCCCAAAGTTTGAAGCCAAGCCTAACGAAGATCCAGGAGATCATGTGACTACCCTCCATCTTTGGTGCTCATCTAACTCACTGAAAGACGACTCCGTACAGTTGTGATTATTTCAATGTACTCTCATTGGGAGTGCTGCGAAATGGTACATTGAGCTCAATCGCTCAAGATACTCTTCCTTCAACGAACTGGCAATGGCTTTCCTAAACCATTTCCAATTACCTGTGAGATATGATGCTGGCATCGAATTTCTAGCCAATTTCTCACAAACAAAATCGGACCATATCTCTAATCACATTTGAGAATGGAGACGTCGAAAGAGTTTAATTAAGGTACTAGTCCCACCAACATTCCTTCTCGAGTGGTTCCTTAAGTCTTTGGTCCCACAGTTGTCCAAAGACGTTGCGACGTCAGGAGTATTTTCTGAAGAAGACACCATCATGAGAGCTCAACAACTTGAGCTAATCTATTCTCAATCCGGTTTAATATACGAGATCTTTCCAGATGCACCACGCTCAATACTTGATAACACCAGACAGAGATATAGACCACATGCCGATGGTATTGTTAGTTCAGCACAAACAAAGCCCGTTGAGCAACTGACAAGGCAGTTGTCTATACAACACACAACAACCAGCCAAACTACTTCTTTGGCTGCTCCCCCTACCAAACTGTCGGATGTACACAGTGCAATCGACTAATCCAAAGGCCACCCAATAGCCTGAAGGAAAGAAAAAACAACGAAAGAAGGGTAAGGGGGATAAAAAACCTACCGATAATGCTAGCGGGGACAACACTGAGAAATGGAAGGCAAGGTATCCATGTAACTTGTGCACGGAAGACCACCCAACCCATCTATGTCCTCGGCTTGCAGAAGCCCAAAAGTTTTTGATGCAACAACAACCTGCTGTGTTAACGAATCCTTTTCAACATGGGAAAAATCTAACCCAAGCCTCTGCAAGAATGGAAGGGGGCAGCCAAGGACCCTCTTCATCTTCGAACAACCCTGTTATCACCCTATAAGTTATAGGATCAACTGGTGACTGGGATATTATCTGTCTCTAGTGTTTTTTGTTGACAAATGATTTTTCATTCTGCAAATAATTTGAAAAAAGAAAAGAAAAGAAAAAAGAAAAAAGAAAGAAAAAAAGAGGCATAAAATAATTTCAATAAAATCCCCATGCAATAATAGTGACTTGGTCCATACCTTTCAAGCATGGCCAAGTTCTTTTTAAATTGATGTTGATAGGGTAGTGAATGAGTTTGGCTAAACAGTTTAATCTTAGCCAAAGTGTCTAGGTTAGATTAGTGAATAAATCTGGCCAGACTGTCTAATCTTGGTCAGATAGCCCCAGGGTAGAGTAAATTCTTAACCCAACAGTCTAATCTGGGTTAATTGTCATAGGAAGCTAGGGTAGAATATAGGCTAGTTGCCTTATCACTTCATTTTAATAAAACTAGCTTGATGTAAATGTTGCACCATGTTTCAGATGCTTAGAAAATCGTTTGATCAAGCCCCATGGTGGTGTCTACTTGAAAAACCTTGGAAAAACCCATAAAATGCATTTATCCTAAGTTTTTCCCCGGTGCATGTGTTTTCCGCTCCCCACTTATGCTCCTTGCACATATCAATGGTCCTGATCGTGGTGCCCAGATCTACGGTGGACAGATCTTTCCAGACCCCCCCGACAGTTCTACCTTTAACGGAGGGGGGGTCCAGAATCACTGATAAGACCCGCGCGCATCTGGACGACTCAGGATCAAGCGCGCAAATCTATGATCATTGTTGGATTTCAGACCCCCTCGTCCATTCTGCCTTTAATGGAGGGGGGGGTCCGAAATGTGTCATAAACAGAGTGCATATATCTACGGCTTAGAGGCAGGCGCGTAGATCAACGGTCCAAGATGTATTTCAGACCCCCCCGACTGATCTTCCTTTAACTTAGGGGGGGGTCCGGAATGGTTTTCTTCCTCTGGCGGGTCCATTTATATACGTGGCAACGATCTAATGGCCCCGAGTCCTGTCATCCCCCACTTTTTGATAGACCTCCGTCACCTCTAGACGTCACCATCCACCTTCCCCGAAATAGTCACATCCCATAACTACTGTCAGTCCTTCCCCCCCATTCGCTTGTGGAAAGCCCCCTCACTATGACCTTTACCTCCAATCGATAGCTGCCATGTTACCCGTCTGTATCCCTCAGGCACCGTCACCCGCCATCTCACATTCAAAGTGATTTTTTGGCCATTTATTACTGGATAACCTATCCGTTATCCAGCTGACCTGTCTCCTGTGCCCAACGGACACCCATTTACTCAAAACTACCCTCATTCTCCCTTTTCTCACCATTTACCACTCATCGCACCAGAGAGTTTTTCACACCGTTTACTCCTCCGTTACAGTCAGTTTCCCTCATCCACAGTCAGTCGCCCCCACTAACGTTGTTTGTATTGCAGGTATTGTTGCAGAAATGGCGCCAAAGTCCAAACAAGCAGAAGGAGAGGAGAATCCATTTCTCCCACCTCCTGTCGACCTTGACAGGATCCCACTGGTCGACAAAGACCACTTAATTGTAGATAAAAGGTGCGATTTTTATTTCACAGACCTTCAGTCATGGCTCAAGGAAGTCTCCGTGGACCAGAGTGATGAAATTGGACTCTGGGAGTCCAATTTACCCCTCTACCTCTTCCCTCAGATCCACCATTTTCCCGAGTTCGCTCTCAAGTGTCAAGCCCACTACATTCCTGAGCAAAGAGTCGTCGTCTCCTCGTCTGGAGAGATTCTTTTCCTCATCACGTCCAAATCCATAGACCAAACGATGCAAATCCCTCGAGCCGACTGTGTGTCACCCTTCAACCAGAAAATTCTTACAGAATTATACCATAAAATCACCTTCACCCAAAGGGCTCAAATATTCGAGCCTTTCCTTCCCCCATCCACTCAATTCCCCTCCACAAATCCTCCTTACCCTTCCTCCATGTTCTCGACTAAAGGAAACCAGATCATCTCATCTCTTTGTGCTTTGTTAGGATACTATTCTGATCAGTGGGTAGATGAACCTATTCTGGGATTTCTATCCATCTTCTCTATCGATGAAAAGCCCACCACCCAGTTTGATTTCAACACTTTTCTGGAGGACAATATTCATGAACAGTTCGTGAATTTTGCCACGGAAGGCATGTTCAGATACTCATCCATATTGGCATACTTGTTCGTCTTCTTCCAAGCGGAAAAATTTGGCTTTTCCATGCACAATATGGATGGAGATGGTAGACCTCAAACAGTGACAACATGGACCTCCTTACTCAAGCACAACTCCATTGATTTTAGTTTCAAGGAGTTCATCAATCAATTCTACCACCCTGTGGTAAGTATGCTAAGCGGCAGGCCCGAGCCTCGGATAAACGATGAAGTTCATAGGATCCTGCACCTCTCGGATAACACAAAGATGGGTGATTGGTATTTATACCAGGATTACACCGAGATCAGAGTATACGGGTGCGAGTTGGCACCGTATAAGTTGCCCAAGTACTTGCCTGTCAGAATTTTTGCGTTGGAATATATAAGGTAGATTATAAATTCCGATGATATCCATTTTGTGTCATTGAAGAAAAAGCAATAGCTTAGAATCAAGGGGCAGATTGGCTCCTTCATCTGCAACAATCGTGGCACTAGGGAAGAAGCAAATAGGTTGCTAAAGGAAATGAAGTTCTTCATGAGCTTCCCATGGAATTATGATCCATGTGGGATCCTCTCCGATATGAGGGTGAAAAACAAGAACATCCCATATGTTCATGAAGCTAGGCCTGAAGTTGAAAAATATGCAAATCAGACAGTGTGGGAGCCTAACACATTAGTCGAAGTAGAACAACAGGATCCGCCAGCCACTGTGTCACAAACGACCAGGCCACAGGTCCCAAAAGAGAAAAGGCCGAGGCAAGATTTATTTCCGCCTATCACTGAGGTATCTTCCGAAGAGTTCCAGCTGCATACCAAGAGGCCTAAGACTGTTGCAGTTCCTGGTCCGACCGGGTAAAAAGAAGCCTCGTCTACTATAGTGACCAAAGTTGGTATTCCACCCTTCGGTTTGAGCCTCCATAAGGTCACAACCCCAGCAATGCTGAGAAAGTCTATAGATTCTCCATTGACCACCTAGCCAGGCAAGGTGGGACCAAAGCTGAGTATCTTCGAGAAATATGAGATGATCAAGAAAAGGAACCAGACCCCGACCAGCAGTACTTGCGCCCAATTCTGGAAGCAGACTTCGACTGCGCAACATAGGTTGGTATCGACATTCGACACCGAGAAGGGCAGAATGCATATGGCATTCCTCCAGGCACAGGTACCAGATCCCAAGGTGATCACTGACTATAAAAGGGCCACCTTCGAATTCCAGACGAAGGACGTGCATCCGGCCGATCAGATGGATCTGCACAAGCAGACATGGGAAATGGTATTTTACACGTTGGCGCATGCTTCCACTACTACGTCCAAACTGCAAGTGTCCCTGAACAATGTTCAAACACAATTAAATCTAGAGAAGATATCGTCCTTTGCCAAGGACAATAAGATCAAGAATTTGGAGGAGTTGGTTCTCAAGATCGGTTATGACCCTTCAAACGTGAAAGAAACTGAGGAAATGATAAAGAAGAAGAATGCTAACATAGCATCTTTGAGGAAACAACTAAAGCTCCCAGCCACAGAGGATTCGCAGGCGAAGGATATAGCAGAGAAAGAAGGAGAGAAAGACGAAATTCTTAAGTTGCTCATGGAGCAGAATGCACAGCTTAAAGAAATGGAAGTTGAGATGGAGAAGCTATTAAAAGAGAAAGAGAAATTGAAGCCAATGGAAGTCATCCCATTGAGTGCTATTCCAATTTCAAGAGTGAGCACAACATCAGTGATAGAAGTCCCATCCGTGACTCCATTGACATCCCAGGAGAAGACAACCGACCTGGCTAAGTCCATGGAAAAGATGAACCTGCAGGAAACAGAGATCAGCAGGCTAAAAAAGGAGATTGAGAACCTTCAGGAACTCAAATCTTCCTTCCATACTAGCCTCTCCAAGGAAAAGAAGGTGACCGATCAGATCAAGCAGGAGTTACAACAGCTCCGGAAGCAGACAGTGGTAGGAAAGACTTTGGCCGAGGTTAAAGAGAGTGTATGGACAAACATCACCAAGTCCATGAACGAGATATGGCCCATGATCCAGATCATGTTTGAGCTGAATGAATTTGTCCAGAGGAGCAAATAGGCCATCGAGAAGATCAGATCATAATTGGGGGAGATGCCAACAAAGGAAAACGAGATCATCAAGTTCCTGAATTCTAAGACCAGGGAAGAGCTAGACGAGCTGAAAATTGAAGACATAACAGAGACCATCCTTGAGGTCAAAAGAGTTTTTACCAAGAGAGGATTAATAATCAGCTGGAAGAAAAGGTTTAGGCCATGGACCTAGGGGTACAAAGATTCTTCAGTAAGATTGAGGCTCTCCAGAAGAAAGGTCTTCCTGGTCTGAAGGTAATCAATGATAAATTGATGACACTCCCAGATTACAAGAAGAGATTGGATGATGTGGCTAAGGACAGTTCAAATTTTGTAGGAATTCAAGGCCGCATCACTGGAAAATCATTTCTAGATGCTCTTCAGTGGGACATCATCATCCAACATGAGATTCAATACATCTTCCTCACCAAGCCTACTTTCACCAAATACACAGAAATGGATGAAGTGTATCGAAGGCTACTCAAATTCAACGTGCCCAGTCATCTTCGATGGGAGGAACTCTGTGATTTGATCGAGTAGAAGATGAGTTGTCCCAGTCCAGTCATTTGTCCAGTCGGATGAGGTCATGCAGAGGCTTCATCAACAACCCACCCATAAATCAGCATGCAGTTACACCACATCATCAAGCAGTTCCTAGATTTAGGAAATTTCTTCAGTTAGTTAGGCTAAAAATAGATTTAGCACGTCTTGGTCATTAATGACAGGAACATTTGTAATTTGAGTTATAAATACTTCATCTTTCGAAGTATTGAGGGTTGTTGATCTTCGCACCCTGACGCTATCAGACTGTAATATTTTTGAAGAGATCTTCCATTAATAAAAAGGAGGCACTTTTACAGGATTCTTGCGTGTATTCACTGGTGATGTTTTTCTCTCTAAGTTGAATGTTATTCTCGCTTTGTTATCATACAGTTTTCTAAATCTAATCTTTAAGAGTAATGAATGTTGCAGGATTTATCTTGTATACCCTGTTTCTGACTCGAAAGATTTAAGTGTTTTATCTTCTGGTGTTTTCAATAAAGAAATTCTTAACTGCTTCTTTGTTGAAATTATCTTTCTCATCTTTTCTTCTATTCATCATTTACGCTATTAAAGAATCCAGTGATTATATTATCTCGCCCTGTGAAAGTTTTCTTTTGTGTTTTTGGTTCGTATTTCATATTTTATTAAAACACAGACCCCATAGCCCAATGGATGTGTAGACTGTCTCAACCAATTCGAAAAACACTTTGACAACAAAACCAACCTATTTATTTACATAGCCTAATATTAAAAATTCAAAACATAGATAAATCATATAGAGAGATCCCTCTCTGAAGTTGGAAGGGCTAGATCCCAGCTTCAAAAGTGGTTGGATAAATTTACCTTTGTAGATTTCTTCTGTTGTCAACCTCTAGGAAATTTACCAAGTGCTAACATAGTGGCGACCATACTGGGGAAAGAACTAAAAATTTATAATTTCACATTTTCTTTTCCCTAAAAAGAAAGTCTGTTCCTGAAAGATTGCAAATTTGAGAAGAAAGTAATGTTTAGAGGTTGATTAAAAATTTTACATATTATTTTCGGACTCATAAAACTAAAAAGTATATATATAAAAAATCAAAAAGAAATCTGGCTCCCAAGAAAGTTTATACTCGATCCCATCCAGACCTAGAACCTACAATAGTGACAGATAACCCAGAACAATTACTCAGGAAAAAGACCGTAGCTGAAGGCTCAGTGAGTCATACTCCCTTGCATAAGTCCCTTTCCTTTTCAGGGGAACCTGTTACCTTTCAAAATCCTGACTTCGACACCTTTCCCCAACAAATCCTGATTAGAGCACGGTCCGATAGTTTTGTGACTGGAATCATTTTCGACCTAACCGTTTTGCAACCCCGAACCCCTAAAGTTCTGTCTCCCACTGTTAAACTGCAAACCACTCCCTCAGCACTATCCAGTCCCTCCTCATCCTCGTCTTCAGTCACTACCTCGCCGATCATTCAGCCTGTTATCCCACCTCCTCCACCCATCATGGCAGCTCGATATGCTCCATTAGTGTTGGTTTCGCCTCTTCATGCCATGCCCCAAGACTATCAAATGAGACTTCCACAGTTCAAGGCAACAGGACCTTTGAGCGCACAACAACACGTAGATAAAATGAATGATTATTATGATCTGCATGAAGTAGATGAGGCTGACATTCAAAAGAGATTGTTTGCCCAAAGTTTGACAGGTGATGTTAAAAAATGGTACAAAGGTTTGTGTGCCGCCTCAGTCCTTGACCTTACCGCATTCCAAAGGAGTTTTCTAGACAGATGGGAGGTAAAGAAAAACCCTCTCCAAATCTTGTCAGAATACGAAAATATTAGAAGAAATCAAGGTGAGACAGTACAATATTATTGCACTTATTTCAATAACCTGTACAATGCAATCCCAGCTGAAATCAAACCTCCACAGGGTTTGGCATTGATAAAATTCCCTGATGGTTTTGACGCTGACATGTCATACCAACTAAGGGAAAGAAATTCTACCACCCTGGAAGACATGCAGAAAAGTGCAATAAGTGTGGAGGCCAATTTGTTGGAAAAAAGGGCACGCTAGAGGTCAGAGAGGAGAGTCACAATTAAAGAAGAACCTTCCACATCAACCTCAGATTCCAAATTGGATTCTTTGGCCAGAGAAATGGAAAGAATGATGGAAAGACTTACTGTGTCAGAAAGGAATCATCCAAGAGAAAACCCACCAGCTCCTCAGGTTCGGAACCCTAACTTTAGGAGAAACCCTCCTCAAATCAGATAGAGAGATCCTAGGGATCAAAGAGAGCAGAGAGGTCCAGATTAGCAGATCATACCTCCCCTACAAGAAAATTATGTTGATGAAGGGGAGGAAGTGATTGAGGAACTAGAGGATACTCACATAAATATCATGGGCATTCATGATAACAAATCTATTTTCCTTACCCAAGAAGAGAAAGAACTTTTTCTTCTCAATCAAACAAAAGTAAGTGAAGAAGCTGAAGATGCAGAACAACAGGCTTTCGAAAATGCCATTTTGGAGGTACACCAGCAATATAATCTGCGGAGTAAAAAGACAGAAGGGAGTTCCCCAAAAAAGACGATTGAAACGAAGAAGGTAATCGAAACCAAGAAGGCCTCTGATCCATCTGCCGAGAAGATTCTAGAAAAGAGCACTACCGAAGTTCCCGCGAAGAAAAACCTTACTATTCTGAAAAGATCGTCACAGCCCGAGGTTTCTCCTATTAATCCACCAATTACTTCTGGCCAGAAGAGTTTGGTGGACAAACCAGAATTGATGAGCCAAGGCAGAGCTCCTACACCTTTCATCCTTGAGGGGGAATTATCCAAAGTAAAAATTCCCATTCCACTTTCCGAGTTGATGAACAAATATGTTTATCGTTCACAGGTAATTAAAGAACTGACCATTGAACCTGACATAGGCACGAAGGCCTTAACCATTGGATCAACAAATCATTCAGATACCGTAAACCTTACAGATGATCAACCTAAACTTTTGTTTGGACCTGAAGTAGATGGCCGAGACGATAATGGTGATGTCGCTCCTTTTTACATCAGTCTAAACATACATGACCTAATCTTGCATAATGCTATGCTGGATTCGGGTGCTTCCCACAATCTGATGCCTAAAGCAGTGATGGAGAAACTAGGGCTGGAGGTCACCAGACATTATAAATATCTACATTCATTCGACTCTAGTAAATTTAGATGTATTGGTCTGATCAAGGACCTATGTATCACCTTGGTTTAGATTCCTGAAAAAAGCATAGTCATGGATGTGGTAGTCGCAGACATCCCTCCGAAGTATGGAATGTTGCTATCTCGGTCTTGGGGGGCTAAGTTGAGAGGCACCCTGTAGCTAGATATGTCTTATGCCACTATCCCAGTTTTCGGGCAACAAAGAAGGCTATATAAAGAAACATTGATGAAATACATGGTCAGTAGCCAGGAAAAACCGCACAACTACCCTC
This sequence comes from Picea engelmannii, assembly GCA_009831015.1. NCBI lineage: Eukaryota > Viridiplantae > Streptophyta > Pinopsida > Pinales > Pinaceae > Picea > Picea engelmannii. Next base: position 50,948 of record ML804554.1, on the reverse strand, counting down.
TTTACTCCGCGCATTCCAAATTGGATTCCTTTATCTTGTACAATGATGGTGACACGGGAGAACAAGATACTGAGCTGGGAGAAGATACATCTGGTCCAGACGAAGGCCAAGAAATCATTGAGGTAGAAAGAATGAAAAACGTGATAACTGAAGAATTACCGGCAGATTACTGGAGCATGGATTTTGATGGAGCAGTAAGCAAGGAAGGAGCCAGAGCAGGAGTCTGGCTACATAATCATAGAAACATGTATTCAAAAAACCATTCTTACAAATTAAATTTCCAATGCACTAACAATATTTCCGAGTATGAAGCCTTGATGCTCGTTCTGAAGCTTTTGAAAAGAGTTGGTGCTAAACAAATTATGGTAAGAGGTGATTCTGAGTTGATAATCAAGAAAATCAAAGGTGAGTACGCTGCGAAACACCCACATCTTAGAGCTTATATGAATGGTGTTCTTGATGCCCTTAGATGTTTCACTGAAGTTGACTTGTAGGTAATGTTGAGGGGACAAAACATTCTGGCGGACGGATTGGCTACGTCAGCAACCACATGTAAGATTCCTTTCCGCTCGACTTGCCCATACACTGTGGAGGTGAAATGCAGACCAACCGTTCCCGACAATATCAGGTACTAGAAAGTGTTTGGTAATGATGATCAAATCGAAGACTTTCTGCAGTGTAAAAATTATTTTGAATGTACACATATAGATTTAGAGAACGAGGATGAAAATGTAAATAGATCTTATTGTGAAATTGATAGTGTAAATAGCGTAGATTCAGGAGAATTAGGTGATGATGAGATGGAGGCTGATGTTTTACATTTGAAAAGCAATGTTTTGCCTAGGGGTCTAGTTCCTTTAGAGGACTTGTTTGATTTTAACGACGTAGCCAAAAAACCGAAAATTGAAGCCAATGGACAAGAGGTAGAAGACTGTAATATAGGGACCGAAGA
>ML804554.1:35647-46017 GCA_009831015.1 Picea engelmannii | reverse complement strand
GCATCTGGACGGCTCAGGATCAAACGCGCAAATCTACGATCATTGTTGGATTCCAGACCCTCCCATCCATTCTTCCTTTAATGGAGGGGGGGGGTTCCGGAATGTGTCATAAATAGAGCGCATATATCTGTGGCTCAGAGGCAGGGGCGCAGATCAACGGCCCAAGATGTATTTCGGACCCCCCCGACTGATCTACCTTTAACTGAGGGGGGGGGTTCGAAATGGTTTTCTTCCTCTGGCGGGTCCCTTTCTATACATGGCAATGATCTAATGGCCTCGAGTCCCGTCATCCCCCACTTTCTGACAGACCTCCGTCACCTCTAGACGTCACCATCCACCTTCCCCGAAATAGTCACGTCCCATAACTACTATCAGTCCTTCCCCCCCATTCGCTCGTGGAAATCCCCCTCACTATGACCTTTACCTCCAATCGATAGCCGCCACGTTACCCGTCCGTATCCCTCAGGCACCATGACCCGCCATATCACATTCAAAGTGATCTGTTGGCCATTTATTACTGGATAACCTATCCGTTATCTAGCTGACCTGTCTCCCGCGCCCAACGGACACCCGTTTACTCAAAACTACCCTCATTCTCCCTTTTCTCACCATTTACCACTCATCGCACCAGAGATTTTTTCACACCGTTTACTCCTCCGTTACAGTCAGTTGCCCTCATCCAAAGTCAGTCACCCCCACTAACATTGTTTGTCTTGCAGGTACTGTTGCGAAAATGGCGCCAAAGTCCAAACAAGCAGAAGGAGAGGAGAATCCGTTTCTCCCGCCTCCTGTTGACGTTGACATGATCCCACTGGTCGACAAAGACCGCTTAATTGCAGATACAAGGTGCGATTTTGATTTCGCAGACCTTCAGTCATGGCTCAAGGAAGTCTTCCTGGACCAGAGTGATGAAATTGGACCCTGGGAGTCCAATTTACCCCTCTACCTCTTCCCTCAGATCCACCATTTTCCCGAGTTCTCTCTCAAGTGTTAAGCCCACTACATTCCCGAGCAAAGAGTCGTCGTCTCCTCGTCCGGAGAGATTCTTTTCCTCATCACGCCCAAATCCATAAACCAGATGATGCAAATCCCCTGAGTTGACTCTGCGTCACCCTTCAACCTGAAAATTCTTACAGAATTATACCATAAAATTACCTTCCCCCAAAGAGCTCAAATATTCGAGTTTTTCCTTCCCCCATCTGCTCAATTCCCCTCCACAAATCCTCCTTACCCTTCCTCCATGTTCTCAACTAAAGGAAACCAGATCATCTCATCTCTTTGTGCTTTGTTAGGATACTATTCTGATCAGTGGGTAGATGAACCTATTCTGGGATTTCTATCCATCTTCTCTACCGATGAAAATCCCACCACCCAGTTTGATTTCAGCACTTTTCTGGCGAACAATATTCAAGAACAGTTCGTGAATTTCGCCACAGAAGGCATGTTCAGATACTCGTCCATATTGGCATACTTGTTCGTCTTCTTCCAAGCAGACAAATTTGGCTTTTCCATGCAGAAGATGGATGGAGATGGTAGACCTCAGACAGTGATAGCATGGACCTCCTTACTCAAGCACAACTCCACTGATTTTAGTTTCAAGGAGTTCATCGATCAATTCTACCACCCTGTGGTAAGTATGCTAAGTGGCAGGCCCGAGCCTCGGATAAACGATGAAGTTCAGAGGATCCTGCACCTCTCGGATAACACAAAGACGAGTGATTGGTATTTATACCAGGATTACACCGAGATCATAGTATACGGGTGCGAGTTGGCACCATATAAGCTTCCCAAGTACCTTCCTGTCAGAATTTTTGCGTTGGAATATATAAGGCAGATTATAAATTCTGATGATATCCATTTTGTGTCATTGAAGAAAAAGCAGCAGCTTAGAATCAAGGGGCAAATTGGCTCCTGCATCTGCAAAAATCATGGCGCTGGGGAAGAAGCAGACAGGCTGCTGAAGAAAATGAAGTTCTTCATGAGCTTCCCATGGAATTATGATCCATGTGGGATCATCTCCGATATGAGGGTGAAAAACAAGAACATCCCATATGTTCATGAAGCTAGGCCTAAAGTTTAAAAATTTGCAAATCAGACAGTGTGGGAGCCTAACACATTGGTCGAAGTAGAACAACAGGATCCCATGGCCACTGTGTCACAAACGACCACGCCACAGGTCCCAAAAGAGAAAAGGATGAGGCAAGATTTATCTCCACCTGTCACTGAGGTATCTTCCGAAGAGTTCCAGCTGCATACCAAGAGGCCTAAGACTGTTGCAGTTCCTGGCTCTACCGGGGAAAAAGAAGCCCCATCTACTACAGTGACCAAAGTTGGTATTCCACCCTTTGGTTCGAGCCTCCATAAGGTCACAACCCCAACAATGCTGAAAAATTCTACAGATTCTCCATTGACCACCCGGCCATGCAAGGTGGGACCGAAGCTGAGTATCTTCGAGAAATATGAGCTGATCAAGAAAAGGAACCAGACCCTGACCAATAGTACTTGCGCCCAGTTCTGGAAGCAGACGTCGTCTGCGCAACATAGGTTGCTATCGGAATTTGACACCGAGAAGGACATAATGCATATGGCATTCCTCCAGGCACAGGTACCAGATCCCAAGGTGATCACTGACTATAAAAGGGCCACCTTCGAATTCCAGACGAAGGACATGCATTCGGCCGATCAGATGGATCTGCACAAGCAGACAGGGGAAATGGTCTTTTACACGCTGGCGCATGCTTCCACCACTGCGTCCAAACTGCAAGTGTCCCTGAACAATGTTCAAACACAATTAAAGCTAGAGAAGATATCGTCCTTTGCCAAGGACAATAAGATCAAGACTTTGGAGGAGCTGGTTCTCAAGATCGGTTACGACCCTTCAAACGTGAAAGCAGCTGAGGAAATGATAAAGAAGAAGAATTCTGACATAGCATCTTTGAGGAAACAACTAAAGCTAGCACCCACAGAGGATTCGCAGGCGAAGGAGATAGCAGAGAAAGAAGGAGAGAAAGATGAAATGATTAAGCTGCTCATGGAGTATAATGCACAGCTTAAAGAAATGGAAGCTGAGATGGAGAAGATATTAAAAGATAAAGAGAAACTGAAGCCAATGGAAGTCATCCCATTGAGTGCTATTCCAATTTCAGGAGTGAGCACAACATCAGTGACAGAAGTCCCATCCGTGACTCCATTGACATCCCAGGAGAAGACAACCGACCTGGGTAAGTCCATGGAAAATATGAACCTACAGGAAACAGAGATCAGCAGGCTAAAAAAGGAGATTGAGAACCTTCAGGAACTCAAATCTTCCTTCCAGACTAGCCTCTCCAAGGAAAAGCAGGTGACCGATCAGCTCAAGCAGGAGTTACAACAGCTCCGGAAGAAGACAGTGGGAGGAAAGACTTTGGCCGAGGTTAAAGAGAGTGTATGGACAGACATCACCAAGTCCATGAATGAGATATGGCCCATGATCCAGATCATGTTTGAGCAGAATGAATTGGTCCATAGGAGCAAACATGCCATCGAGAAGATCAGATCAGAATTGGGGGAGATGCCAACACAGGCAAACGAGATCATCAAGTTCCTGAATTCTAAGACCAGGGAAGAGCTGGAAGAGTTGAAAATTGAAGACAGAACAAAGACCATCCTTGAGGTCAAAAGAGTTTTGACCAAGAGAGGATTAATTCTTCAGCTGGAAGAAAAGGTTCAGTCCATGGACCTAGGGGTACAAAGATTCTTCAGTAAGATTGAGGCTCTCCAGAAGAAAGGTCTTCCTGGTCTGAAGGTAATCAATGATAAATTGATGACACTCCAAGACTACAAGAAGATATTGGCTGATGTGGCTAAGGACAGTTCAAAGTTTGTAGGAATTCAAGGCAGCATCACTGGCAAAGCATTTATAGATGCTCTTCAGTGGGACATCAACATCCAACATGAGATTCGATACATCTTCCTCACCAAGCCTACTTTCACCAAATACACAGAAATGGATGAAGTGTATCGAAGGCTACTCAAAGTTAACGTGCCCAGTCATCTTCGATGGGAGGAACTCTGTGATCTGATCGAGTAGCAGATGAGTTGTCCTAGTCCAGTCATTTGTCCAGTCAGATGAGGTTGTGCAGAGGCTTCATCAACGGCCCACCCATAAATCAACGTGCAGTTACACCACATCATCAAACAGTTCCTAGATTTAGGAAATTTGTTAAGTTAGTTAGGCTAAAAATAGATTTAGCACATCCTGGTCATTAATGACAGGAACGTTTGTAATTTGAGTTATAAATACTTCATCTTTCGAGGTATTGAGGGTTGTTGATCTTCACACCCTGACGCTATCAGACTGTAATATTTTTGAAGAGATCTTCCATTAATAAAAAGGAGGCACTTTTACAGGATTCTTGCGTGTATTCACTGGTGATGTTTTTCTCTCTAAGTTGAATGTTATTCTCTCTTTGTTATCATACTATTTTCTAAATCTAATCTTTAAGAGTAACAAATGTTGCAGGATTTATCTTGTATACCCTGTTTTTGACTCGAAAGATTTAAGTGTTTTATCTTCTGGTGTTTTCAATAAAGAAATTCTTAACTGCTTCTTTGTTGAAATTATCTTTCTCATATTTTCTGCTATTCATCATTTACGCTATTAAAGAATCCAGTGATTATATTATCTCTCCCTGTGAAAGTTTTCTTTTGCGTTTTTGGTTCGGATTTCATATTTTATTAAAACACAGACCCTATAGCCCAATGGATGTGTAGACTGTCTCAACCAATTCGAAAAACACTTTGACAACAAAACCAACCTATTTATTCACCTAGCCTAATATTAAAAATTTGAAACATAGCTAAATCATATAGAGAGATCCCTCTCTGAAGTTGGAAGGGCTAGATCCTAGCTTCAAAAGTGGTTGGATAAAGTTACCTTTGTAGATTTCTTCTGCTGTCAACCTCTAGGAAATTTACCAAGTTCTAACAAACCCCACATCCGTGAATGTATATATGGTGAAGGGTGATGCTTTTATATCGACTAGAGCACATGACTATAGTAAACCAAGCACTTATGAGAAGGGAAAAGAAGCCGACATCCCATCTCTTCCTCTACAGATTGAGAAGACGTTGGGCGAAACAATGATAGGCATCCCCAAAGGTGCATTCAAAAAATCTTCTCACAACCCAAATGCAAGGGCCACCCAGAACTATTTTGTGGTGGAAGATTTATCACAAACCCCTTGTGCGATGTCCACTTTGGAGGTCCTCCAAAGCTGCCCTTCCCAGAGGAAAGCCTTGTTAACCGCTTTAGGATCTACTGAGTCTTGTAATCCGGGTACAATCATGGTGGATACAACTAACTTAAAACCTTGTCTGCCTTACCACGTAGTGTTTCAAATAGTAGTGGCTTATCACATGAAAACTTTTACTCGGAATATCTTCCGCACGGTGGTTGATGAGGGCGCCTCAACATGCATTATGTCGTTGGCATGTTGGAAGGCCATTGGCCAGCCCGTTTTTTCTCGTTCACCTACTCTCCTCACTGCTTTCGACGGTCGTTCATTCCGACCACATGCTATCATTCCCTCTTTCCCTGTGCAGTTAGGAGGGAAGACCGTGTGTGTCAAGGTAGAGGTATTCGATGTGCCCCTTGACTATAATCTCTTGTTAGGGAGGAGTTGGACTTATTCCATGAAAGTTGTGGTTGCTACAGTTTTCCAGGTCTTGTTGTTTTCACACGAGGGTCGAATTGTGACCATCGATCAATTGTCTTTCTCCAGACCTGACCCTTCATTGGGGGCATCCACGGTCTCGATGATTGATAATACTCAACCAGGAATGGTCAACGTAGGGGTTGGTTTGTACCCATCTTTGATGGGTACCTTCGATTACGCGCCCCCTCAAGGCGATATCAAGTTTATATCCAGTCACCATAAGGTTGATATTTTTCAAGTTTCATCGTTTTGCACGACTTACTTCAACGGTCTATGGATACTTCCTTCCCCATCAGCCATGATGGATGAGACAAGGAACTCGGGCATGTCCATGCCCTTGTCAGCAGCTGACGTAGCGTACTCTTTAGTCTAGCAAACTTCATCCAATATAGATCCAACTCCTGCACAAGAGTTCGATCCACTTCTAGAGCCTATTTGGGCTCAGGGTTCTCTCGCTGACATTGATTCATTGGACTTAGTATTTCCCTCTGACGAAGCAGTAATTGAAGCAATGACTAGTCCGGACAAACCCTCGGATGATCTTCATCACAGATCATACTTCCTCCCAGAGTTAAGAAGAATCGAGGTTGGAGAATTCACTTTAACTATGACTGGAGATAGGTCTTGTCCTATCAATCCCTTAGCTACACACGAGGTCTATGCTGAGGGTAATATGGAAACCATTACTGAAATGATATCTATCAATATCTCTAGAACCCCTGGCGTCATAGACAATGTTTTCGTCAGAGCATACTGCTCCCTCGAGGAGATTCCAGGCATCGACCCACAAAGAGTTGATCATGAGCTAACTTTGTTGTTTTTCAAGCTCGCTTTGAGATCCGAAAGCAACATTCGATGAGACTACATTTATGTTTTTCGATCTCGTCCGGATTAACTGAGAAAAGTAACCTCTACAGGTCTTCTTTTAAGCCCTTTTCAGACCCTCTAAACATGAAAATATTGTCGAGCGATCTTGTGACCTTTCACTCTCGTTAAACTGAAATTTGAAGTCACGCTTGTCCGACAGTAGTTTACCCCTCTTTTTTTCTGGACGATCAACTATACAAACAAACGTATACTCTATGGAACTTTAGTTCTCTAGAAGAGTACTCTTAGGTATAATTTTACCCTTTTTTCGGGCCTGAGGGACTAAACTTACGAAAAAGGAACCCCCACGGAGCCCATAGTTAAGCTCTTTTAGGACTCCCTAAAATTGAAAAGATCGCCGAGTGACCTTATTCTTTCACACTCATTAAACTAGTCCAAAAGAACATTCATGACGGAGTCCATAGTTAAGCTTTTTTCAGACTCCTTAAAAATGAAAAAATGGCCAAGTGATCTTGTCCTTATCACACTTGTTAAAATGGTTTTGAATAGACATCTTGTCGGTGCTAGTTTACCCCTTTTTCGAACCGACTATACTATCTTCGAAAAAGGTACCCCAATGGAGTCTCCTTTTATGTTTTTTCAGACTCTCTACATATGAAAAACCACCGATCTTAGCTTCTCTGGTCTCGTTAAACTTACATCAAAGGACATTACCATTGTGTGTTTTGTTAACCGCGTTTGCATACCTTATACGCTAGCCTTGCAGCACTTTGTTTCTGCGTCTTAACAGCCTTGGCCCCAGGAGGATTTTTTTAGAGTATCATTATTCTGAACATCAGTCTTATCCTTGTGCCTTGAAATTGTATGTTTGTAACACTCGTTCCTCCATTGTAACGTAACATTCCTTTATTATTTTTTCCAAAATCATTGAAAAAGACAAAAAAATCAAATATACCCCAAAAAGAGGAAGGGAAAAGTATTTTCTTTATTGGAAGCATAATGAGTCGCCCTTGGATAGAGCACATCTGTCCGTTTGTTCATCAAACTATGGGATGTAATACAACCTTAGGAAGTTGTTCTCGCTACATAGAGTTGTGTCCTCCTCCGTTTGGTTATTCTTCCAAACATGTGGAGAGTTTGCGTTGCCTCCTGCTTCGTAAACTTATGATTAATGCCATGTTGCCTAAGTCTCATCATTTGTCGTGTTGTTGTCCAAGAGATGTTTCTACCAAGCCTGAGTCAACCTCTCTGCAATTTGTCTCTTGCCCTCATACCCGACCATCCTGAACGTCCAATCAAGTCTTTATTCGAAATCAATGAAGCCTTCAGTCTAATCATCAAGATTCTCTAGTCCATGACCGACGAGCCATCAAAGACCTTTGGGTAGTGAAGTCGTACACTCATATTACACTCCTACCTTGAGTTTTGAAGATTTTAAAGTTGTTTCTCGAGCTCTGAAGACCTCATCTCTAGCCATCAGGCTGTATCAGCTTCTAGAAGATGGATACTCTATATGTATATCTTTTTTATTTTGAGATGTAGCTTCACTGTGTATTGTTCGCGGCTACACTTTATATAGTTATTTGACATGGATCTACAATGTATTTGATTGGTAGCCATGATTCTATTTTATCCTGAGCATGGGTATGCCCGCCTCGGTGAGACATTTGTTATTTTGCAGACGACGCCTTTCGGTTCCTGGTCCCTGGGCTCACTTGTTCGGCACATCAGTAAAGATTGGTAATGTATTTCGTCCATCAGATTCTCTTCTGACCTCACACATTAGGGGGCATCTGTTATAACCCTAATTTGCACCATACATACTTACCTGGCATCAGGCCATCTCAGATCCCGTCTTTTCCAAAGAACTGTTGAACAACTCTTTAAAAAACCTCTTTTATAAGGGCCCACGCACCCTACGCCATTACTACACGCGTGTACATGCTAGCTGAACTAAAACAGCCCGCATGTACCTACAAAAGCATGAAAAAAGGAAAGTTGTCGATGGAACACACAGCTTTGGGTGAGTTAACTGAATCTTCCAACCATACATGGCTGAGGGTTCGTCCAAATACCTAGCTTCTTATAGCCTATAAAAGAAGGGTTAGGGGTCCTATTTGGAAGAGGAGAATAAGAGTAAATAAACTCTACCCAATTGCACATTCCCATTGTCCCAACCCTTTAGCCATCCTTGTGCAAAGAGAGATACAAAGAAAATAAGTTGGACAACATTTGAAGAGGAGCCCAAGATCAGGTTTGCGGAGAAGTGGTCGGTCTCGACATTGTAAGTTGATTCATTAAAGTTAATAATAAAGAAATGATTTTCCCATCCCACTATATGAGTTCTTCATAGTTTAGTGAATATATGTTTGAATATCTAACCCATTAATCTGTAGAACAAATTCATGTAGAGTTTGTTGCTTGTTTTGTACGCAGTTCAGTCTTGGGAGGATAGCTTCTAGCAAGCGATCAAGCTTGAAGAAGTATCGACATCGAACATCCGGAACAAGGTATGTTCGTTTAACCATGTATTTGCTTAAAAGAAATGGGGATTAGGTTTGGGATGATGGTAGAAAGTAGGATTCTTTCGGTCTTATCTGCATGCATAATATAACACTAAGTGCTAGTCCGTAGGGGGATTTCCCACCACAACAACATGGCTGATAAGGGATTGGGAAAAACAAGAGGAGCATACCTATTGGCTAAGATCTGTTCCATTTTTGTCAAAGGGTCAACCATGGAAATATTGGGGGTCAACCATTTTTGTAGATGACGGCTGAGATGGGATAGGTGGGATTATGGACAATGGTGGTCTTACTTCGCTAAGGAATGAAGTGGAAGCACTGGTAGGATGACTACCCTGGAATGTGGTTCCTGGATAAGGTGGGAAATAAGAAGCTCTGTAAAACTGGCTGAGCAACAATGCCAAGTTTTCTTCACCCTTAGAATAAAGATATTGTAAAACATCTTCAAGAACGATCAAATTGGTATGAGTATGGAAAAAAATTTCTACAGGCTCAGTTTGTGAAGAATTAAAGGAAGAGGAAGAGTCATCTTCTTGGATAGATTCTACAACTTCTTCTCCTAAGTTGGATATAGTAATATGCTCAGAAATAGGATCTATAACATCAGAAGAAATTGAAGGCTCATCACCCTTCAATCTTTCTGACAAAATTACAATTTTCTGAGAACTAGAAGTTTTAGCAAAAGTGGATTCGACAAGAGGTTCTCTAGAAATAGATGAAGAAATGTTTCTTGAAATACCTGGTCTAGATGCTCTTGCAGATATGGAAGTTTTTCTTTGCAATGCTTTTCCACTTCTGATGATCTTCTCAAGGTCTGGAACTGGTGTTTCTAGTGGCCTTTCTTGGTTTTCTCTGGTATGAGCCCTTCTCAGAGCCACTTTGTTCCAATGGAGTCGCCAGATAGATGATTACAACCGAAAATGTGTCCAGACTTTGTCTATCATGAAAGTTGGATCTATGTCATCTCCCAAAGAAGCTGAGCTTCAATCTCCATTCCCCGATAATGACGCCAATTTGTTATCACTCCAGGAAACTCTCCTAGGATGTATCTCAGAGATGCCCGGTAACTTAACCTTTTTGTAATTATTTTCTCAATAATGGGTGTGGTTTGGATCAAGATGAATATATAAATCATTGGATTGTATCTTCAAGACAGTATAGCTATATTCATGCAGTAAAAGGCCTTCAAGAGCTATTATCAGATAGGTTTGTAGATCAAATGGATAAGAAACCAATCAATTAACCAGAACATACATAAACAATATATATGATGGGTCAACAAACTAGCAAAGGATGCTTATGATTCTTGTTTAATAATCAA
>ML804554.1:10830-29925 GCA_009831015.1 Picea engelmannii | reverse complement strand
AAATGGGTAAGTTTAGAAGAGGAAAAATAAAGGGAGACAAGAACTTTATCCCTCACACAACAATAGTTAGTCTCATAATTATGAAGCCATAGAAACACATTAACTATGGGAAAAAAATTCTTAGCTATGAAATATAGTTGGAGCTGGAAAAACTCTAGTTCAAGTTAAAATAGATGTTGTTTATATCTACTGCAATTTTTTTTATATTGTTTTATCTTAATAGTATTTTTTGGTGGCCCAACTGTAAAACCATGTTCCAATTTGTGTTTCTCAAGTGGAGATGTGTTTGTGGAGAAACCAGTGAACAAGTACGAAGAGGCTCAACTGCAGTTGCAGGACCTCAACTCTGCAAAGTTGAATCAAACAACAATAAGCAGCATCTAGCGAACCAATGTGCAAGCATCAAGATTGTCCAAATTTACTACAGACAAGATTGTATAAAAAAATTGGAGGAATATATTGTAACACGCGTGTTAAGCAAACATTTGAGGTTGTGAGGCCTGATAGGTAAACATGTAAGACTGTGAGGACCATGCAAAGGCCTCCCACTGTGTAAACATTTAAGGAAGTTGTAGTTTGCACAGTTGGCATTCTGCATCCACAATTGGAACACCTCCATAACACCCAATGACATATAAAAAAGGAAATCAAATTTTCTCTTCGCATACAAACATGTTCTGGAAAAGGATTTTGACTCAAGCATCTCCAACATTTAAATTTCTCACTTGCAAACTGGAAATAACAAAAAACAAAGAACAAATATGAACGTAAACCTAGCAATGAAACCCACCCGTCAATGGGGAAAGACAAAAGCGCAGTTCCAATCATGGTTGCAGAATCCCAGGCGTGCAAACCGCAACAACAACAACAGGAAAACAAGAAACCGATCAACAAGCAAAGAGAAAGCATTGACCAGTGAACCAATAACGCCACTAAAGAACAATATTGCCCATATTCACTGCAGACAATATTGCAGAAGAAAAACAAAAAGATATAAAAAAAATCGTACGAAAATGTATTATAACAGGCCTGTTAAGCAATGCAGGAATGCAATCGCAACACCGAAACCCAACGGTGAATGGAGAAGGATAGAAGAGAAACCCATGGCCTACAAACTGCAACAACAGGTCCAACTGCAGATGCAGGACCCCAACCTTGCAAAGTTGAAGTAAACAAGAGCCGGCAACAAACAACAAACCATTGAACAAGCACCAAAAGGCCCAACTGCAGCTGCAGGACCTCAACTATGCAAAGTTGAATCAAACATCAATAAGCAGCATCCAACAAACCAAGGAGCAAGCATCAACCATACAACTAGGAATTTCGGTGAAGAACAATATTGGACAAATTCACTGCACACAAGATTGTATCAAAAAATCGGGGGAAAATGTATTGTAACACAGTTGTTAAGCAAACATTTCAGGCTGTGAGGCCTATCAGGTAAACATTTAAGGATGTGAGGACTATCCAAAGGCCTCCCACTGCGTAAACAATTAAGAAAGTTGCAGTCTCCACGGTTGGTATTTTTCAATACTGGGAGTGATCAAAATCCTCTTGCAACCCATCTTTGTATGTGACAACTACAACCAGAGAGGCATGACTGTAATGTTGTCTTCATCTCATTCCTAATTGCCAATGTTTAACACATAACCCACCTCCATCGCATCCATAGTGACATAAAAGAAGAGGAAATCATATTTTCTCCTCACATACAAAGATGTTCTGCAAGAGGATTTTGACTCAGACATCTCTAGTATTGAAATTTCTCACCTGCAAACTTCAAATACCAAAAATCAAACAACGAATAGGAAGCTAAACATGGCACCGAAACCCACCCGTCAATGGGAAACGACAGAAGGCCAATTCCAATCGCGGTTGCAAAATCACAAGCATGCAAACTGCAACAAGACCAACAAGCAAACATGAACAACATCAATAGGAAAACAATAAACCAGTGAACACGCAAGGAGCAAGGACCAACCAATGAACCAGTAATTCCCCTGAAGAACAATTATTCCCATATTCACTGCAGACAACATTGCATAAAAAAAATCGAAGGAAAATGTATTGTAACATGCCTATTAAGTAAACATTTAAAGCTGCGAGGCTTATTAGGTAAACATTTAAGTCTGTCAGGACCACTGTGTAAACATTTAAGTCTGTCAAGACCGTTGTGTTAACATTTAAGAAATAATGTAGTGTGGCAGGTCTGTTACGTACACGAAAACAATTATTATATTATTTTATAATAGTATAAAATAATTATAATAATATAAAATAATTACAATAATATAAAATAAAAATAAAAATAAAAAAAATAGTAACAATAGTTCGAACAATAGAGACTATGCAAAAAAAAATAGTCAAAGGACAAACTAATATGAAGTCAACTAATAAAAAAATGACTCTCTATGCTCAAAACTTTGGATATCTAAACATTTCAAAGAAAAAGTAAACATTTAGAAAGACCGTAGATGATCAAAAACTTTGGATATGCTAACATATAAAACATTGGGAATAGTGAAGTTGGCAGTAAGACCTCCAATCTGTTATCCAATAAGATCATGACATATATGGTATTTTTTATTATATATAAATCAATGTTTTTAGTTCGCTAGTTCCAACAATAGAGATTATGAAAATATTATTAGTCAAAGGACAAACTAATATGAAGTCAATGAATTATCGATCGCTATAGTCCCTCTATGCCTTCGGCAGGGACTAATAAGATGAGATCAATACCTAACACAACACGTTCAATTTTTTTTTAAGTAATCTTTGTATATTTTAGCATTTGTTTTACCATGAAATAATTAGTTTTCATTGAATTGAAGAAAAATGGAAGAGGTTGAATTAATTTAGCATTTAGTTAGAGGGATTGTATTTGAAATAAGATAAGTTCAATACCTACAAAACACAACATAGGTTCAATTTTGTTTTAAGTAATCTTTATATATTTTATCTTTGTTATATTGTGAAACTCATTTTTTCAAAATTTCTAAAATTTGAATAATTTAAAAAAAATAAAAAAAATCTTTGCAATAAAGTTGCATGACTAAAGTTTTTATCAAATAGATAAAACTATAATTTATTATAAAATTATAAAAAATTTAAGTACAAACTATAAATTATTATAAACTCTTTACAATTTTAAAAAAAAATTTACAAATAAATTTAAAAAAAGAGCTAAGTTTGTTTAGTAGCTCATTTTGTCCTAAATATCTAAAATTTAACATATTTTTTATGTATTGAAAGATTTGTAATATACAGAGATATATGGATTTGATTTATATTATTAGTGCTCATAATAGTTGTGTATTTTGTATTTTAAAGTAGAGAATTAAAGAAACGGTAACTTGCAACGATTCACAATGATAACAAAAACTAATCTTTGAATTCTATTAAATAGGGATTTGATTTATATTGTTAATCTTCAAGTATTTTAAAGTAGAGTATGAAAATAAATTAAAACTTGTGACTACTAGAAAAGCTATCTTTTTCTTATAAATCTCAAATTGATACAACTTATTTCATAGAAGAAATGAGGCTAGGAAAAATAATTAATCACAAAGATAGGTTGATCCGTGTCAAAGTAAGTTGTAATGACCATAAATATAGTATACTTAGTAAATCTCTGAGCTTAAAAGGGTCAATAATATTTATAAATGAAGACCTCATTCCTGAAGACCAAGCTTAATTAAGGAAGGAAGTTCAAAAGGTAAAAGAAGCCAGGAAATAAGGAAAATGGGCAATAATTAGAAATCAAAAAGCTATTGTTAGGGATAGAGACCATAAGGATAATAATAAATAGAAATTTGGGACACTCGAGATCCTTTTTTGGAACTGTTGTGGCTTTCCATGGCGCAACGGTCCTATGATAAGTTAGATCCCGAGTGATATTGATATTATCTGTCTAGTTGAAACTTGGGAGCATGAGGAGTCTAAGGTCCCTAACATAGAAGGATTTGTCTTATGGTCAACATGGAACAAAAAATCTCACCGTAGAGGGATAGGAGGCATAGCTTGTTATATTAGAAAGAAAATTTCTCCTCACATTAAACTTCATAAGATTGACCCTCTCAATCAGTACATTTGGATAGAAATTTTAGACACCAATGCTAAGAAGATGTATATAGAAATTTTCTATTTTGCACATATTAATTCTACTTTTTATAAGAAAAACAATCTAGATAACAATTGTCCCTATAATAATTTAGAAAAAGATATTTATAGTGTGAAAAATGAAGATAATATCCTCCTACTAGGAGACTTTAATGCTAGGACTGCAAATAAACAAGCTACTCTTTTAAGTAATGTATCCAACCATAATCCTTTATGTCTAGATGAGCACCTTGTTTTATCTAATAGCTAGAAAATAAGCTTTGAAGACCTAATTGAGAATTTGTTTGGTACTGAGTTGGTCAAGCTCTGTAGCTCTCAAGACCTAATAATTTTCAATGGAGTAATGAAGTGGCAAAACTCCAACCAAATGATCTATATTTATGGGATAGGTAGTAGTGTTGTAGATAATGTGATATATGATATCCTCGTTTCCAACCAAATAGAAACTTTTGACCTTTCAAATGACCATGAGCCTGGCTCTAATCATAAACCTTTAACCCTAACTCTAAATTTTTCCATGCATAGGAGTGCCATTGAAGAGAATTATGATAATCAAGGGAATTTGTGCTTTGAAAAAAGTAAAGTTGACATTTTCTTAAAGGATTTAAATAGTAAATTAAATCTCCTAACTTATAAGGACAACATTGAAGAACTCTATCATAATTTTACAACTACCCAAGTTCTCTTTCGAGGTGTCCTATAAAAAGAATAATAGAACAACCAACCCCTGGTACGATAAAGATTGTAAAATTGCTAGAAAATCCATTAGGGATGCTTCTAATGAGTCCTTAAAACTCGATAAGATCAATACGTACAAAGCCCTAATTAAAAGGACAAAAAGGTACTATATCAATAAAAGGCAAGAGAAACTTTCACAACTATATATGTTGGATCCTAAGAAGTTCTAGAGCCAAATTCTAAAATGAAAAACTAAAGAAAATAATAGGATTCCCTTAAGGGAATGGAATTCCTACCTTAAAAGTCTTTACGAGTTCCCTAATTCCATGGACACCATTCCTATTGTCCCTACAAAGGAAGACGTTTTTTCTTTAGATGACATAGAGTTTGGGTTTAAGAAGCTTGCAAATGGGAAAGCTAAGGACATTGAAGGCTACGACGCTAAAAATTTTAAAATCGGAGGGCCAATCCTTATCCCTCACATACACAAGCTCTTCATTTTAGCAGTCAAACAAGGCTTCCCTAAACCCTGGACACAAAGCCTCATTGTTCCTATTTTTAAAAATGGGGATATAAACATTCCCTCTAATTATAAGACCATTATGATTAGCTCGATTTTAGCCAAGCTTTATGGAATTATTTTGGAAAAGAATATTATCCTTTGGCTAGAAAGTCACGACAAAAGAGCTAAATTCCAGGATGGGTTTAGGAGATATCATTCAACTGTGGACCATCTTGTTACCTTTAGGATCTTTGTAGAGGAGTTATGCAATACTAAAACCAATATTGTTAATTGTTTTGTTGACTTTAGAAAATCTTTTGACATGGTTCCTAGGAAAAACCTTTGGAATAGGTTGGAAGAGATAAAATTTCCTCTCGAGTTGAGGGATGCTACAATAAGGATGTATGAGAATGTTATTTCTAAGTTTAAAAACACCAAGGGCTGGTCAAAAGAGATTAACTGCAATATCAGAGTCAAACAAGGTTGTCCCTTATCCCTTACCCTTTTTGGAATATACATTGACAAGTTAGAAGATTGCTTGGAAAAAGCAGGTTGTATTGGCCCTACTCTCACTGGTATAGTCATCAATCTTATTCTTTATGCCGATGATATCATTATTATGGCAATGAGTCCCCATGATCTTGAAAACCAACTAAAACTCCTCAAGGATTTTTGCTCCAATATGGGTATGACTGTTAACACTGATATGACTAAGGTCATGGATGATTTTAGGGGCTAAATTTCTCTCATGGGCTAATTTTCCATGGTTTTTCAAAAAATGAGATATGCTATTTTAAAAATGATTCGCCCAAATTCTATAGGATAAAATTATTTTACCTTAAAAATCGCCAAAATTTTATAAAAACTATATAAAATCCTTAGAAATTTGAATATTTTTCCAAAAATATCACCAAACATTTATAGTTGGCATATGAAGGATTAGTAAGATTCGCTAAGGTTTCTACATTTAAAAATAAATTTCCATCCTTAAAATCATCCCTGAAAGTCATGATTATTAAATCCAATAAGATCTCTTATGATAACTTTGTATATGAAAAAAACAACTTGGAGGAAGTGACTTCATACAAATATCTTGGAATTAATATTCACCACAATGTCAATTGGAATTATAGCATTGAGAAAAGGATTATTGGGGGATGGAAAGCTTATTATGGGCTTGAAAAAAATTGTAAATCAACTGATCTTTGGAGTTGGGATAAGAAGAAACTCCTCTTTGAGACTCTTGTTACACCTATTATTCTTTATGGATGTGAATTCTGGGGCTGCAGTATCTCTCATGAATCCTGGAGAAAGTTAGAGCAAATACAAAATAATTTTATAACCTATAATCTCAAAATTAAAGGAAATACGCTCTATCCCATCCTCCTCTTAGAAAAAATCCTCTCCCCCATTGAGAGCATGGCTATGAATAGATACCTAATGTATACGAACAAGTTAAACAACATGGAAGACAAGAGGCTTCCTAAAATTTCTTCATAATCGAGTCATAACCACCATCGACTCAAACAAGGATGGCATAAAGATGCCCAGTCTTGGCTAAACTACTGGGGAATCATGGAAGACACCATTTTGCAGAATAAAGTTGTTATTAAAAAAAACGTCAAATCAAAATTTAAGGAGAAAATGTGGTGTGATAAAGAGTCGAGGAAAAAAGAAAATTAAGGTATTATAAGGATGTAATCAACCCTAATCTAGAAGATCAAAATTATCTATTTGTTTTTTCAAGTGTAAAGAAAAAAATAAGCATTGCTAAGATAAGAACAAATTCTCACGAGCTCCATAGTGAAATTGGGTGCTGGTAAATTCCTAAAATGCCATGGGATGAAAGAGTGTGTCACCTTTGTGACACTAGGAAGGTTGAAGATGAAAATCACTTTCTCTTATATTTTCTAGCCTATGCCCATATTAGATCTCATTTTCAAAATATTTGTCACACTACCAACCTTTCTAACCTCTTAACACGACAAAAGTATGGTGATCTTGGAAAGCTTTTCTTAATGATTTTCGAGCACATAAACAAAATTCTAAATAATAGAAAGTAATCACTTACTCTCTTAAGGTTTGATAGACCAATTCGATTTTAGTGGACATTAATCATCATCATCATCATATAGAGATTACTATTGTTCAAAAAAGTTACTTGTATATTCAAATTGAGCCTCAAAGAGATTGTAATATCTAAGTTATGTGATTTGTTCATTTTTTGTAAAAGCATTTTGTAGGAAATTTGCAATGTTATCTTTGGAAACAAAAGTAATTTTTAATTTTAATACAGGTTATAGAAAAAAATGTATATGAATATGCATTCTAAAATATGCATTAGATTTATTTTCTTTACGTATTGCATTTTTTGTATTCTTGAAATATGTGATTTCAAGGATTTTTAATTTTATATATCAAAAGCATTTTCCTTCTAAAATTGAATTTGGTTCCATGATAGAAAACTTCCACCCAGCTCAACTAAAATCATTTAGTAGGAAGTATTCAAAGGAATCAAATTACAAATCTTTCAATACATAAAAAAAGATTCTACATTTAAAACTCCATGAATCCCAAACCAACATCCATACTAACAAGAACTAAATAAAGTGTAGAATTAAAATAAAAAATTGCATTATGACGTAAGTCAATTATTCCTTGCATCATAGGTAATGTTGCATATTGACATTTTAGTTCTCTAGCATCATAAGGAAAAAATGTGAGAACAATTATTTTTATCACATGCCTTTGGTTTCATTACTTTGTTATCCTCAAAGGTTTGAGGCTAGGGTTAAAGTAGTTGCCACTAGCAACATGCCTTTTCTTGTCAAAAATCATGTATTGCATACTACAAACCTATAAATATTTAAACCAAAACATTGTAAATATTCAAATTGCACTAGTTACAACAATTTTCTCTTAGAAATTGCCTCTAACAAGGAAGCATGCATTGCTAATATTTTTAGTTCATCTACCAAACAACGAAGAAAATCAAACTTCTAATTCTTCATGACCATTTATTACTTGTAGGTTACTTTACTTGAAGGAATCGAAACTTGGTTTTGGTCTTGGTAATTGATATTTGAATACCATCCTGGGATAATGTTTGCCATTGGAGTTGGAGTCGCTTTTGAGAATGTGTAGATTAAATGAAAGCTAATTAGTGATTGAAACCGAGATCACCCCATTATTAGGTGAAAAATTAGTTTACATTGGGTAACCAACCTTTCTACCAAGATCTTGTTTTCCCTGGGATCAAAATTTAAAAGAAGATCCAAATTGCTTATATGATGAATGCAATGCACTAAAAATGCACTTGTAATCAATATACAATATACCATTATATAATATTATGGGAATGGCTATTTTTTTATATTATTATTATAATAGTATATATCATCTATTGGAAATACTGAGAGAGGTGGTGAATCGGTATTACTTTTTTAAACAATTAGTAATTACATTATTATTTTATTAATCACCACAATAGATAAAAAATAATGTATGATTGTGAAAGACACCAATTATCTTTAGAGCACCAACTCTTGGAGACACAAATCCCCTTCTTCAGGGCACCAACCCTAGGAAGCACCAACTCCCTTGTTTTTATGGAACCAACCCTATGAAGCACCAAATCCCTTGTTTTAGGGCACCAACCCTAGGAAGCATCAACTCCCTTGTTTTAGGGCACCAACCTTAGGAAGCACCAACTCCCTTATTTTCACACTTTACTTAGAAAAGGATATGAATCATTCCTTGCTCCTCCCTTCCACCCTCAATGCATAAATATCTTTTGTTTTCCTTTTTGGACTCTGCTTCTTCTTTT
Organism: Picea engelmannii; assembly: GCA_009831015.1. Taxonomy (NCBI): domain Eukaryota; kingdom Viridiplantae; phylum Streptophyta; class Pinopsida; order Pinales; family Pinaceae; genus Picea; species Picea engelmannii. Next base: position 20,797 of record ML804554.1, on the reverse strand, counting down.
GATCTTCTGATCTGGACCGCAGAGACACTTTTTTCTCACCATTCTTTCTTGTTTATATAGTCTTCCAACTAGTGTGAATTTGAACCGTTGCGTCTTTTGACAATGAACCATTGTACCCTTTCATTTAAATGGTAATATTAAACTTTAAATAAAATCATTTTTCATTTTTATTATTTATTATTTATTCATAATGCTCGTGATTTAACTCTTCTTTAATCATGATTGTGTATCAGTTCATTAGTCTACAGATCTTGAATTGTTGTGAATTCGAGTCTTAATCAATATATGCTCCATTCAATCCAAAATTCATGTGATCATGAGATCAAAACCACGATCTTTCTCCATTTTCACTTCCTTCTTTATGCTCCTTACCTTATCTAGCGTTCGATGTTGGATTCATGTCCCTCTTTTCTATTAGAACTAGATGTTGTGGATAATAGCTTAGGGCACAAATCCTGTTCTACACTCTATCCCAAAGGCACTTTTTATTCACCAAGTGACCATATACTATAACCAAGAGTTATCCCAGTTAGCACTTAACCCAACACAACTTCATAACATCCATATGACTTTGAACTATGACCGAGAGCAAATACATATGAGGATTTATCGTGGAAGTTCAATCTCATTCGTCAACTCTTTCTCTTTTGATCTTGATCTGATGGTGTGGAGTTAATCTCTTGTTGAATGGATGATTATTTCTTATCTGGAGGATAAAACAAATAGATGGTCATGATCTAATCTTCATTTGAGATGAATGGTTCTCGTTCACTCTGGGACTTCGACGATTCATGATTTCAGGACTTCGAGTTACTAGAACTCTGAAGTAGTTCAATTCCTCTAGAGGTTTACCTACCGAATAATTCATAAAATGATGGTGACCACTTGTTTTCGGTTAACACCTCATGTTTACTGTGTTCTTCCACTATGATTGATCAATGGTCGAGAATGCTCTCGAAGTAGATCAATGGTTAGAGTTACTTCATGATTCACGCTTACTCTATCCTTCCATTGTACTTGATCGAACGGTCAAGAAATATTATGGAGGATCTTAGATCAACGACCAAATGTTAATTCACGACTTTGGCCCTCGACACTTCACATATTTTTCCTAGTAGGAGAATTTGAACATCCCCGTAGGTTGTCATCCCAAAGTGATGTGGCATGCTAACATCACCAATGATGATGTGGACCTGTAGTGTGTGTGCCACATTTCATCCTGATTTGTGACTATCATAGACCTTATGTGCCATATGATTTTTGACACTTGTCACCATATGATTAGGCCATGTATATTTGCTGACGTGATCATGCTGATGTGGAACTATTGTTGTGTCACATGTCTTATTTTTATCTTCCTATTAGATCAGACGACTTGCAGTATTTCGAGATCATGGCTTTGGCACTTCGTGGCTTCATGAATTTTGCAATTTTATATCAACCTTTGATCCGACGACCTATGTTTACTCTGGGAATTCATGCCTTTGACCCCACTTATCCTATCCTTCCACTACCATTAATCAACGATTGACAATATTTTCCATCTCTTCATCTGATTTGACGGTCGACAAGAGTTTGTTACTTCAGGGCTTCGTCCTTCAGGTATTCCTACATGATTCAGACTTGTTTTCGATGGAGTGGTTAGTGTCGGATTTGACTTCTTGATCCAACAGTTGAGAGCTCACTTGTAGGGATCTTAGATCAACAGTTTGCATGAGTTTGTTTACTCTAGGACTTCAAGATATTGTGGCTTACTCTGTCCTTCCACTAAACTCGATCGGATGGTTGAGAATTCACCCGAGGTCCCTCCTTGATCTAACGATTGGAAGGATTTCATGACTTTGTGATCCTTCCTTGTCTCCAATGTTCGCCAAAGTGGTAAAGTGTGGAAGTTATTTTGTCTGCTACTTGATCTAGTGTTCCATATTGCTACTACTTCAGATATGATGGTTGAGATTTAATCCTTCCCAACCTCTGAATTCACCTCGATCTAATGATCCTGGATTGTCCTGAACTGAGAATGAACAACTCCTATAACTCGATCCTTTAAAATGGATTCTTCTGTGTAGGCTCTGGCTTCTGCACGATCTGACGGCCCAGGATTGTCCTGAGAACTACATTAACGGACATGATTCTTCCTTGATTCTTTTGGAGTTTACTGTGTGGATTTCAATCCCGATAACAATTATGTAATGTGCTCTCCCTTCTGATTTTTCCTTCATCCTTTCCATTCTCTAATTTTGTGTGTGTATTCTTTGTAGAAATTGCCCTCTATATCTCCCAAGCTTTAGGAACATAGGATCATTTGTTGATCCTATCGTGATCAATAATGATCATGAATTTATTCTACCCCAAGGTGATCTTCCACTACCCCAAGGTGATCTTCCTTTTTCTCTGATTACTGTACATGTTTAAATCATGTTTCCATCAATGACAACACACAATCAATAATGCAAACAACATCTCCTTAAAATATTCCACCTCTTCCCCGTTGTCCATGTAGATTTTGTCGGGTAAGATTGATTGTACAATAATATCAAATATGAGATCAATCATCATCGATCTCACATCCACAAAAATCGAAGCCTCGTCTTTAATCCCCATCTAGAACAAGCCATGCACGAACTTGGACACCTCCTCCCTTCGAATGTTTTGAGATGACTCCAACCTGGAAGGGGATAGAAGTTTTGATGTGCAGATCCTGCGAAGGTTTCAACAGTGGTGGTCATATGGATTGAGTATGATCATTATACAATCGTAGCCCAAATTCTCAATTCCCTAGAAACATGGCCTTGAGGCAAAGTTCATGTCATGGGTAGTGATACATTCCCTGGCTAACTTCGGGGAGGTTACTACCAATACCTTGCAAGAGTCGAGTTGGAGGAGAATAATGTGTCCATAGTGCCAAGAGAGATCGTAGAGCGTTTGATGACGAAGTCCATTCATGCCCAACAAATGGATGTGCCCAATAATTGGCCAAGTGAGAGGCTCGGGAGGCATGCAGACACACTTATGGAAAAATAACAAAGTTATATAAAAAAAACATACTATGGAACCATCCAAGAACTGCAGGATACATCCAACCACTCTGATGAAACCCAACTCTGTATAAAAATTCTACTTTTTTAAACTTAAACGTTTCTAAGATGGCTTCAGGTTCAATGTATTGACCAAAAAACTCACTGTTGGGGTACATGAATGGAAATTTTGACCCATGAAACTGAGGGGATTGATGATGTGAATGAAACAAATATGACCTTTACCTACATTGTGATAAAGGACGAGATTATGAGCATATACAAAGTTTTCAGGCTAACCTTGAAGGTAATTCCAGGAGGAGTTGATGCTAACTCTTGCAGTGTAATTGGACTGTAAGTTGGACAGTCGAGTTCAAGCCAACAAACAATGAAATTCCTCCATCAAAGGATTAAGAAAGTAGCTATCAACATGTTTAAGACCATGAAAGGATATCTATTGACCACAAATTGAGCACAATGAACACTGGTTAGTTGCTTGAGATTTCTATTGGTAGTAAAGAATCAAGATATGTGAAGGATTTTTCTAAAGTTTCAATTGCCATACCTTCAAGTTAGAAGAGAGAAAATTAGTGCATGGATAGAATTGTTTCCCACTCTTCCAGGTTCGTTCAATAACCCATGGAAGCAAGTTGAAGGAACATAAGCGCCATGCTACAGGATGCAAAAACGCAGACATGAAGGAGTTAGTGTATTGTATGAAAGATGGAGTTAATTCATAGTCCACCGCCACAATATAGAACATAGAACACGGTCATGTCAACCTGCCTTTGTTAGGATGCATGTAAGTTGCCACATTGCTCAATTCATGTAGCTTGATAGAAAAAAAAGGCATCGACTGCAACTGCTGCAGTGATAGACATCGACTGTAGCTGAATCCAATCTTAGTTCCTGTCATATATCAAATGATGAATGTTAGATTCAAGAAAAATAAAAGGAGTCATTTAACTCGGGAGCAATCTTCCCTCCCAAGTTTCGCTTTCCTTCCCGAGTTCCTTTTTTCAGGTAAAAAAATGGGCTTCAATCTGGCCAAATTTTCAAGGATAGTCTGAGTTTTCTATGGATCAATGTTCCATGCATTTTAGAACCTTACCCCAGGGGTTATGCCCCATTTTAAATAAACCTATATGCTTAGAAAATCGATCAGAGTTTTGGATTGGTCGGAAATTTAAAAACGGGTTGCCCGAAAAAGTAACTCGGGAGGGAAGATTGCTCCCAAATTAGCCCACTCCAAATAAAATAAAATAAAAAATAATTATCCCAGTCCCCAGACTTTAGCAATAGGCCTGACAATAATACCCTAAGTTTTATAGCCAATAAAAATGGAGAAAAATAAGATTATATTATTCAATTAATTGGAAAATTTGAAATTAAAAAAGAAAAATTTGATTAAAATGGAGATAAGAGGAAGTTAACCAACAATTAATACAAATACACCTACAGACTCATCGCTATAGTCCCTACACTGTGCTCAACAAAGACTAATAAATACTACTAAGAATCAAAGTAAGAGAAAATTCACAAATCAATATAAGAGAGCATTTGTGAATCCATTTAAACTTCAACTTAATGTTCTATAATTCAAATATGCAACTATACACATAAAAACAAGGGTTGATAATTTGACTTTTCAATTTTATTTTCAAATAGTATCCCATCAATGTGAACTTAATGTTGTATGGTTCATATGTGCAATTGTACACATCAAAGTCTGATAATATGATTGTTAATTTTGTTTTCAAATATTACCCAACTAACATGAAAGACAAAGGGATGACAATGATGACAATTTGATTGTTAAATTTTGTTAAATTTTGTTTTCAAATATTATCCAATCAATGTCAACTTAATATTGTTAAATTTTGTTTTCAAATATTATCCAATCAATGTGAACTTAATATTTTAGGGTTCAAATATGCAATTGTACACACCAAAGTCACTCAAAGGTTGATAAATTGATTACTAATTTTGTTTTCAAATATTAACCAACTAGAAGCATAATAATTAAAAGGGGATCACTAATCTCCTTAATGACATAAGACATAGTGACCTTTGAGATAAGACAAAAAAGACATAAGACGCAAGGGACTCACTAATGGCCTCAATGACCTAACACAAAAAAGTGGCTCAAAAAAATCCATGATAATGATGCAAGTTGTAGTGTAGAGTCTAATCCAATAATTCATATGTTTTAGTTCATTTTTGTATGGTTGGGAAACCTTACATATCAGCTTTAAATCAATTCAAAGATACCGTTATGGGTGGACATGAAAGATACCGTGAATGAAAACAAAGGTAGGGTGGGCATGAAATCCAAAACTATGATTTATAGAATCATAGTTTATAGAATCATTGATCATTGATAAGATTTGAGTGATGATGCTCATCTTTCCTTTTGAATATTGAATCAATAATAAAATCATATAAAGTAAAAGGTCAACACCACTCTACTCGAATATGTATTTTTGTAAATTTAAGAACATGTTTTTTAAAGTAAAATAAAGTTAGAGTGCGAGAATCATTCTAAAACAACTTAACAAGACATAAGAATTAACATATAAATATAATTAATAAGAATCACAACACAGAAGAATTAACATATAAATATAATTAATAAGAATTGCAAATTTTATAAAGAATAAGATTCTGTGATTGTGAAGGACACCAATCTTCTTTAGATAACCAACTCTTGGAGACACAAATCTCCTTTTTCAGGGCACCAACCCTAGGAAGCATCAACTCCCTTGTTTTTAGGGTTTCAACCCTAGGAAGCATCAACTTCCTTGTTTTAGGGTATCAACCCTAGGAAGCAACAACTCCCTTATTTTCGCACTTTACTTAGAAAATGATATGAATCCTTCCTTGCTCCTCCCTTCAACCCTCACTTCATAAGTGTCTTCAGTTTTCCTTCTTGGACTCTGTTGTTGCTTTTGATCTTCTGATCTGGATTGCAAAGACACATTCTTCTCACCATTCTTTCTTGTTTATATAGTCTTCCAACTGGTGTGAATTTGAACCATTGCATCTTTTGACAATGAACCATTGTACCCTTTCATTTAAATGATAATATTAAACTTTAAATAATATCATTTTTCCGTTTTATTCTTTATTCATAATTCTCATGATTTAACTCTTCTTTAATCATGACTGTGTATCAATTCATTAGTCTACAGATCTCAAATTGTTTTGAATTCAAGTCTTAATCAATAGGATATCCCTTCAATCCAAAATTTGTGTGACCGCGAGCTCGAAACCATGAGCTTAATCTCCATTTTCACTTCCTTCTTTAAGCCCCTTACCTTATCAAGTGATCAATGTTGGATTCGTGTCCCTCTTTTATGTTAGGACCAGATGTTTTGGCTAATAGCTTAGGGAAAAAATCTTGTTCTACATTCTAGCCCAAAGGAACTTTTTATTCACCAAGTGACCACATACTATAACCATGAGTTATCCCAGTTAGCACTTAACCCAACATAACTTCATAACGTCCATATGACTTTGACTTGTGACCAAGAGCGAATACATATGAGGCTTTATCATGGAATTTCAATCTCATTCATCAATTCTTTCTCTTTTGATCTTGATTTTACAGTGTGGAGTTAATCTCTTGTTGAATGGACGATTCCTTCTTATCTGAAGGCTAAAACAAATCTATAGTCACAACTTAATATTCAGTTGAGATGAACAGTTCTCTTTCACTCTAGGACTTCGACGATTCGTGACTCTGGGACTTCGGGTTACTAGAACTCTGAAGTAGTTCAATTCCTCTGGAGGTTTACCTACTGAATAAGTCATAAAATTATGTTGAACGCTTGTTGTCAATTAACACCTCATGTTTACACTATTCTTCCACTATGCTTGATCAACGGTTGATAATTCTCTTGAAGTAGATCAACGGTTAGCATTACTTCTTGATTCACGATTACTCTATCCTTCCACTGTACTTGATCGGACAATCAAGAAATATTCTGGAGGATCTTAGATCAACAACCAAATGTTAATTCGCGACTTCGTCCTTCGACGCTTCAAGTATTTTTGTTAGTAGGATAAGATGAACATCCCTAGAGGTTGTAATATCAGAGTGACGTGGCATGCTAACGTCACCAATGATGATGTGGACCCATAGTGTGTGTGCCACATGTCACCCTGATTTGTGACTTTAACAGACCTTATGTGCCATTTGATTTTTGACACTTGTCACCATTTGATTGGGCCATGTGTCCTTTCTGACATGGACCTACTGTCGTGTCACATGTCTTATTTTTATCTTCCTATTATATCAAACGACTTGTGAGATTTCACGATCATGGATTTTCACTTTGTGGCTTCGACACTTCTTGGCTTCGAGAATTTTGCACTTTTATATCAACCTTTGATCATCATCGAAGTGTCGAATATGTTTTTCCACCATTTGATCTTTCCTTGTCTTGATCCCACAACCTATGTTTACTGTGGGACTTCGTTCCTTTGGCCCTGCTTATCCTATCCTTCCACTACACTTGATCAATGATTGACAAGATTTTTTAGCTCTTCCTCTGATCCAAGGGTCGACGAGAGTTCATTACTTCAGGGCTTCAACCTTCGAGTATTCCTACATTATTCAAACTTCTTTTGGCCGAAGTGGTCAGCGTTGAAGTTGAGTGCTTGATCCAATGGTTGAGACCTCACCTATAGGGATCTTAGATCGATGGTCTGCATGAGTTAGTTTGCTCCGGAACTCCGAGATATTGTGGCTTACCCTGTCCTTCCACTAAAATCGATCGAATGGTTGAGAGTTCACCTGAAGTCCCTCCTTGATCTAACGACTGGCGAGATTTCATGACTTTGTGATCCTTCCTTGTCTCCAATGTTCGCCGAAGTGGCAAAGTTTCGAAGTTATTTTGTCCACTACTTGATCCAATGGTCCATATTTCTATTGCTTCAGATCTGACGGTTGAGATTTAATCCTTCCCAACCTCTGACTTCACCTCGATCTAATGATCCTGGATTATCCCAAACTCAGAATGAACGACTCCTGTAACTCGATCCTTTACAATGGATTCTTCTGTGTGGGCTCTGGCTTCTGCACGATCTGACGGTCTAGGAATGCCCCCTGAACTTCATCAATGGACATGATTCTTCCTTGATTCTTTTGGAGTTTACTGTGAGGATTTCCATCACGATAACACTTCTGTAATGAACTCTCCCTTTTGAGTTTTCCTTCATCCTTTCCATGCTCTGATTTTGTGTGTGTATTCTTTGTAGAAACTCCCCGCTATCTCTCCCGAGCTTTAGGAACATAGGATCATTTGTTGATCCTATCGTGATAAAAAAAAATCATGAATTGCTTCTACCCCAAGGTGATCTTCCTCTAACCCAAGGTGATATTCATTTTTTTGTGATTAATGTACATTTTTAACTCATGTTTCCATAAATGACAGCACACAATCAATAATTCCAACATCATCTCCTTAAACTCTTCCACCTCTTCCTCGTTGTCCATGTAGCTTTTTTCGAGTAAGATTGATTGTACAATAATATCAAATATGAGATCAATCATCCTCGATCTTACATCCACAACATCTGAAGCCTCATCTTTGATCTCACATTCACAACATCTGAAGCCTCATCTTTAATCCCCATCTGGAACAAGTCATGCACCAACTTGGACACCTCCTCCCTTTGAATTTTTTGAGATGACTCCAACCTGGAAGGGGATAGAAGTTGTGATGTGCAGATCTTATGAAGGTTTCAACACTGGCGGTCATATGGATTGATTCTAATCATTGTACAATCATAGACCAAATGCTCAGTTCCCGAGAAACATGGCCTGGAGGAAAAGTTCATGTCATGGGTAGTGATACATTCCCTGGCTAACTCCGGGGAGGTTACTACCAAGACCTTGCAAGGGCCGAGTTGGAGGAGAATGATGTGTCCATAGTGCCAAGCGAGATCATAGAGTGTCTGATGATGAGGTCCATTCATGTCCAACATATGGATGTGCCCAATAATTGGCCAAGTGAGAGACTCGGGAGGCATGCAGACATGCTTATGGAATAATAACAAAGTTATATGAAAAACACATACTATGGAACCATCCAAGCACTACAGGTTACATCCAAGCACTCTGATGAAACCCAACTCTGTATAAAAATTCTACTTTTTTAAACTTAAACGTTTCTAAGATGGTTTCAGGTTGAATGTATTGACAAAAAAATTCACCGTTGGGTGCAGGAATGGAAAATTTGACCCATGAAACTGAGGGGATTGATGATGTGGATGAAACAAATATGACCTTTACCTACATTGTGATAGAGGGTGAGATTCTAAGCATATACAAAGTGTTCAGGCTAACCTTGAAGCTAATTCCAGGAGGAGTTGCTGCCAACTCTTGCAGTGTATTTGGACTGTAAGTTGGACAATCAAGTTCAAGCCAACAAGAAACAAAATTCCGCCATCGAACTTGATTAAACAAGTAGTTATCAGCATGTTTAAGACCGTGGAAGGATATCTATTGACCACAAATTGAGCACAATGAACACTGGTTAGTTGCTTGAGATTTTTGTTGGTAGTAAAGAATCAAGATATGTGAAGGATTTTTCTAAAGTTTCAATTGCCATACCTACAAGTTAGAAGAGAGAAAATTAATGCATGGATAGACTTGTTTCCCACTCTTCCAGTTTCGTTCAATAACCCATGGAAGAAACCTAGAGGATCATAAGCACCATGCTTCAATATGCAGCAACGCAAAGGAGTTAGTGGATTGTATGAAAGATGGAATTAATTCATATGCCAATTGTACACACCAAAGTCTGATAATATGATTGTTAATTTTGTTTTCAAATATTACCCAACTAACATGAAAAACAAAAGGAAATTTGATTGTTCAATTTTGTTTTCAAATATTATCCAATCAATGTGAACTTAATATTTTAAGTTTCAAATATGAAATT
>ML804554.1:0-10730 GCA_009831015.1 Picea engelmannii | reverse complement strand
GCCTTTTGTTTTTGAGTTGAAAGTGCTTGACCACATTTTTCACTATCTTTCCTCTTCCATGTGCTGGTCTTTCTATCTAAGAACTTTATCCTTGGATCTGCTTTGTAATTCTTGAGATGGCAGTTTGCAGCTTTGTGGCCAAATTTGTGACAGTTATAGCATTCAATATCATTGTTCAATAGGTCAAAGTTATTGTTGCACCATTGTCTACTCATTGACTGTTTATTAATCCTTGACCTCCTCAGTTGCATGTCTCTAGACTTAATTTGGCAATTTGCAATCTGTGATGGTTTGTTACTTTGTCGTATCATTCTTTGTTGTGGCAGATATTTATTTCTTGGAAATTTTAATTGCTCATGTCTAAGTCTTAAGGAACAATTTACAGCTTTGTGACCAAAGTTAGAACAGTAGAAGCAATATCCATAGAAAAATTCTTTGTACCTGGAAAATGGTTGTCTTCTTTGAGCAAATCGATTTCTTTCTTGCTGATGACGTCTTTCAGCAGAGAGAGCATTGTTTCTTCGTTCTATAGATTCAATCCTGGCACCTTTTTCTTTACTCATCCTGGGCGGCTGATTGTCTTCCTTTGTTTCTGCAGGTTTGTTATTGTCATTGGTTGCACTTTTGACAAACTTGATGGGTTCTTCATTTCCTCGCTTCCCACTGCTTGATCCCTCTTCATAACCCAAACCAGTTTTCAGCTTTGGATTCCTTTGTTGATTCAGAATGGTGGCTAAACCTTCTGAGGCTTTGATACCTGACAGATTCGGATTATACAAGGCTTGAAACTTCTCCATTTCTTTCCTTGTTTTCACTACTTCTTGTTCTAATGATTCACATCTTGTCTTCTTTTCTGATAGTTGTTGTTTCAGAATCTCTTCAATTTTCTTTGCCTCTTCCAATTCTACTTTTAGTAGGACAACGTCTTCATTAGGTTCTTTACTGTCTTTCTCAAACTGTATCAACAATTGTCTTTGCTTTCTGTTCTTGATTCTTAGTCTGTCAATCTTTTGGATTTGCTGAGGAGACTCTTCTTCAAGTCCAAAGCTTATTCAATATCCATATTTTGGATTTAGATATGGGATTCAAATATTTAGGTTTTCATCTAAAACCTAATTCTACTCTGCATATGATTGGATCTGGTTGATTAAAAAGTTTGATTAGAAAACTGGCATTTGGTGTCTTAAGTGGATCTCTTTGGGAGGTCGTTATATCCTTGCGAAATCTGTTTTGGAAGGCCTGTCAATTTACAGGCTCTCTATCACTTGAATTCCTTGTGCCATTTTGGATAAGATTCGTAGAAGATCTTTCATATTTCTTTGGTCCGAAAAGAGGGAGAAAGATAATTTCTATTTAGTGGCTTGGAACAAGATTGCCTTGCCCAAGAAATTAGGTGGATGGGGTTTAAAGAATATTTTTGAGTTTGGTAAGGCTCTAGTTGCGAATATTCTTTGGAGATGCTTGTTCTATAATAATTTATGGAGAATTGTAATCAAAAGAAAGTACATATGATGTAGGACTTTAGAAAAATGGTTCAGATTGGAATAAAAAAAGACAAAGGGAGTCTCATGTTCCTGGAATTGGTTGCTCAACGCTCTTCCGATCATTAATCAATGGATTGCTTGGTGACCTGGAAATGGATGGTTGATTAGAGTGGGAGAAGAGCCTAATATTGCAATTAGAAATTACAATCTTTCTTATGATTTGTTGAACCACTTACATTCATGTGGCATTTTCTTTCTAACTCATATCCATAATCAAGAGGCATCTTATTTTGGTATGGATTGTTGGACTATTGTTGAATATCTCTCTATGCAGGGTATGATTAAAGAAGAATGGGATGCTTTCATTCACGGGTTATATGTAGCTAGTATATTTCTTTCTAATCAAGAGGACAAGCTAGTGTAGACCTAAAATCTAATGGATGGACAAGTGAATGTGAAGGATGCATATGAAGCTTTAATGTTCAAAGCAGTTCAGGTTAATATAGACTGGTGGAAGAATTCTATTTGGTCTTGGAACCTTCATGTTAATATCATAATTTTTAATTGGTTATTGTTGAACAATTATATCCTTACCTGGGATAATTTATGTTGTCATGGTTTTTGTGGTCCAGGATTTTGCATCCTGTGTAATCAAGCAAAGGAATCAATCTCTCATCTTATGTGTAGCTATGCTTTCATTCAAGTTGTTTGGGAGAAGAATTGTTTTCTTCCTAATGACAATTTTGTTTGGGAGAAGAATTGTTTTCTTCCTAATGACAATTTTGTTTGGGATTTTAATAATCCCTCGGACAACTTCTTCCATTGGTCTATATCTAGGAGAATTTATTTAGAACTTCCATGTTATGTGGTTTGGGAAATCTGGAAATCAAGGAACCGTTTGGTTTTTTAGAATCATTCTTGTTCTCCTTTAGTGGTAGCTCTTAGATATTGGAGCCAATTCAATGCTTTTCCTAAAAGAAGTTCATCTAGCTCTATTCAAAAACCTCCTTACCCAAATGTGTCTAATGAGTTAGCTGTTGGTTTCTTTGATGGATCCTCTGCCTCTAATGGATCTATTTGTGCCTCTAGAGTTGTTATAAAGATGTTAAATGGGACTACTCTCTTGATAATATTCAATTCAGGAGAAGGATCAAATTCTAAAGAAGAACTATTAGGCCTTTGGGCATTGTTGTTTATTTCTAGTTGGTTGAATATTCATGAGTTCCAAGTTTGTGGTGACTCGAAGCTTATTATAGATTGGGCTCTGAATAAAAGCGCTTTCAAGGTCGTAAATTTGGAATTCTGGCAGCTGAAAATTGATAATCTTTGTAAACATTTTTCCAGGCTTGATTTTTATCATATATATCAGGAATTCAATTATCAAGAAGATTTTTTGGTTAATCAAGCTTCCTCCTTGCCTGAAGGAAGGATATTTTTTCAATCCAGCATGAATGGAGTTCTTGGGAATGTGGACTCCATTCTGGTTTTCTAGAAGTTTGTAATCGGCTTTTTTTTGGTCCATTATTTGGTTGTAGAGTTGGTCTTTGGTTTTTCTAAAGGGGCTTTGTTTTTTCTCAATCCTTGTTGTTGAAGCCTTTTCTTTCAGTATCTCTAACTCGTGGCTAAGGTTTAACGTATTTTTCTGGAATGTTATTTTTATATTCTATGAAAATAAGTACTTTTTTCTGACGTGAAAAAAAATAATCATTTTCTATGTAGCCAAAGTATAGATTTTGCCTTCTAGTATGTAGCAAATTTTTATTTTACCATTAATGAAGTGGATTAATCTTTGTTCAAAGGTCATTCTCTCTAATTTATGAAATTTATTCAAATTTTAGTAAATTATTTTTAATACTTTAAATATATTAAATTGAAATAGTTAAAAAAAATATTATTGATCCTTTTTTTTTTATGATATTGTCTAAGTTTAATTAATTATGAGATGTAGAAAATTAGTATAATGATTGCATGAACATGAAAATCATTATTAATATATTGGTTTTAGTGTTAGAGTCTTTAACGAAGGATATGTTGTTATTTGTTAATTTTTTTTTAGAGTTTAATGGTAAAATTTTCATAGATTTTAAATGGCCCTCTACAATATCTCTATTATAGGTTGATTTTCAATGATTATAGTTAATGCATATGATTTGTTCCAAGTTTGGAATAATAAGTATATATTACTTACCAGAATGTCAAGGGTTTTTCAATCTTCGCAAAGTATATTTCAAAATAATCTAATTTTTCATGGTTTATGAAATTTATTTGATTAGGATCTCTTATCCTTAATTTTGCAACGCCATGGTACTATGGCTCGAGAAGTGGAATCAAGTAGTGGAGAAGATCAAAATTCTGACATTTAAATTCAGTGTCAGTGTTCAACATGTTCCAAGGAAACAAATTTTAGTTCTTCTGACAATTTCAAGATGTTGTACTAGTGGTGTTAAGGGTGGATCTCTTTTAGATGGTGAAGTGCATCATAACTCAATTTTTGGTGATGAATTACAATTTTTTTTACTTATTTCTTTCTTTGTGAGCTAGCTTATTAACTTCTTTGCTTGTGATTGATGATAATTATTTTGTATTTATTGATATTATAGTCACTTAGTTGTAGTTTCTTCCTTAGGACATTATTTTTTGCAATATACTTTAAATTCCCTTTTGTTCACATGAATAATGACTAATGAATTTCATTATGTAGTTACTATTTATATATTTTTACACTTAGGAATCTTAAAAATGTGTAACAATATTGACATCATCTTTTTTATATAGATGAAGATCAACTAACATTATTCAATTATTCATGATATATTATAAAATGTTTGTAATGATTATGTTAACTTAAAAACCACCAATTGACAACAACTTTATTTCATTTTATATTATTAATGTCAATTAAAAAACATATACGTTATGCCATATTATTATTATTGAAAATTAAAAAACGTAATTAATTATAATCATATTAATATTATTAATGTCAATTAAAAAACATATACATTATGTCATATTATTATACCTTTCCATGACTATGGGAAAATGAATCCTTCCCTTTTTCTTTGACTTGAGGAAATGAATCTTATCAATATCTACCAACGGTCTGATGTATTCCAGCACAAAGACCCTTGGAGTGAGTAGCTTGGGCAGTCTGTATGGGGTTGATTCCTTACCATACATCCTTATTACTGTAAAGGAAACCCCTAGGAACCGATCTTCCTTCTTATGTTCTTTGCCAAGCTGCAGGTAAGGCTTGATATCATCAGGCATCCTCTTAGGCTCTCTTCCCAGGATCACTGATAAGGTTACATACATGAACTGGTTGATGTACTTGGCAAGGGATGACTCATATTCTCCCTTTTTCACCCAGGGTAACCAGTCTATACACCTGGTAGGTATACCCTCATGGAACTGCTGCAGGTTTAAGTGGGTGAGGTGGGAACTTTGGTAAAAGATGAACAAATACACCAAGTAGGAGGAGTGTCTGAATACTCTGTTTGTTTCAAAATGACTTAGTTGTTGCCTAATGCCAACAACCAATGCCTCTGCATATCTAAATGAAGGAGCAAGATGTCCAGTGTAAAGGTCCATTATTGCTACCATGCCTTCATCAACAATGGTGTCTTCATCCTTTCCCAAGATCAAAGTGAACACAGAGATAGGCTCTTGGGCCCATTTGGCCAAGTGATTGATCCTCCAGGGGGTGGGAGGAACTTCTCCTTCCCCCTAGTTGTACACTAGCCTCTTGAAAATAACACTTTTTTGAGCCTGATTCAAGCCTCTAAATATGTTGGTGTAAGCTTCGTGTGAAAGCACAACTATACTTAGGAAGGTGACCATCATGGTGGATATGGTTTGGGCATTGATGACAAATATTGAAATGCATCCATCTACAGACATGACAACTGTACATTATGTCATATTATTATTATTGAAAATTAAAAAACTTAATCAATTATAATCGAAAAACAAATTTCAATTTTAAATTTGTATAATGACATATTATTAATAACAATCGAACAACTTAGTCAAACACATTATATTATATTATTAATAATATAATGACCATTATAGAACCTGTTTTATAGGGTAAAGTGGGAACCAAAAAATGTGAACAATAATACGATAGGATGAGCGGAAGCTTAATTAATTGAGTATAACCACTCACCTTAGATACTAGTAATTAAGGAATAATCACTTCTTTGACCGGTGACTATAACATAGTAATATAATTGATTAGAATCTAATTATGAGTATAGTATAGTCATGTATCACACGTGAGAGAGCTCTAGAAGTTTGGTGGACATGTAAACTCCACTAAGTTGTCAAATTGCAACATTTCATACTCACGTTTTGTTGTTGGCATGTTTGAATAGATCTCATTTATAAGGAAAGGGTAGGTATCCCAATCATAAAAACTGAAAATAAAATAAATGAATTATTAGATTGCATTTTATAATGGTGTTGTTTAACAGTTTTATGAAGTGGTTTTTTTTGTTGGAATTTGGCGATATAAATTTGTACAAAATCACTATTTTTTGTTGTTTAAAATCCATTTCTAAATGTAGAAATGGATTCAACATGTTGAAAAATCTTTGGGGCACTCAGGTTATACAGAAATAATCACTCAAATTTGTGGATCTAATAATTTCTTGTTGGATTTCAGGAAAATGTCCCTGGAAAATATTGTTGGAAAAAAATCATTTCATAGAACGTTTAGACTACAACCTTTATAATAATACAATATGTCTAGGTATCTCATCCCAATCATAGAAAAAATGAAACTAAGACAAATGAATTATTGGACTCAGTCATCATTTTCACATATAATTCTTGGTGAAATCACAATTTTAGATTTTTGAAATTTCTTTTTTGAATGAAAAAATGTATTAAACACCCTAAAATCCCCTGGAACACTGGGATTGTATAGTCCCACCAACTCAAATCTACAATTTCAACAATTTTTAGCTAAATTTCAAGCAAAATTAACTAGTAAATATACCTAAAAAAACAAAAGGTAGAACATTTAGACTACGTCCTACTTATCTACCCACATTGCACACTCAACTCTATTTGAAGTTACAATTAACTTATATTATTCATAATTAACTTATATTATTCATATTTGAATAAGTGACTTCAAAGTTTACACGCTAATGATCTAATGAGAATGTTTTCTTAACCTAAGTGGATAAATATGCGTGAAAGTGAGTTTTTGTTAAATTATTGCCCCCATTAATTACTATCATGATTTATCAACCCGTTTCTTAATGTTTGTGTACGCACTCTACACATTAAATAAAGTGTTGAAAATAATACAATTGGGCATCCAAAGCATTGGTACTTTTAATTTTATCTATGCTAAAATCCATCCTTAGTATCATCACCGCAGAGTAACATATGGAGTTGAACTGACCGATCTCAGAAGTAGAAGTAGAAGCAATCATCTAAGTTATGGAACCCAACAAAGCACGAGGGTTGGATGTATTTTTAACACATTTCTTTCGGCTTGTTAGAACATAATCAAAGGTTACCTACACCATATTTTAGAAGGCTCATGAAGCAAACATCCACTCCTTTTTCCTTTCTCTTATCCATAAGGTGAGGAACACCACAACTTTCAATGGTTCTATCCAACCTATTTATGCGATGTCTCCTACAAAGTTCTCACGAAGATTCTTTCCACACAAATGAGTAAATTGATATCCTAGCTAATCTCGTTAGAGAAAGGTGGCTTCATTAAGACACAATATATCATAGATAACATCATCCTAAACCAATAAGTTATACACTCCACTACTACTTAGGGGATAAGGTATGATCATAAAGCTCAGCATGTAAAATTCCTTTGACATGATTCCTCATCCTTTCATCTTACCTATTCTCAAAAAAAATTTAAAAAAATTGGGTTCGATTATCATCTAATTGATTGGATCTAAGCATGCATACCCCCCTAGATCATCTTCCTAATAAATGGTTGACTATATCAATTTTTTCAAAGGATCATGGGGATTGCAACATGGTTGTTTTATTTCTCCCATATCTACATCCTCATGGCGAAGGCACTAGATCGATCACTAGAGGAAGTGTGGCTCCAAGAGCTCCTCCTGAGAGTTTTCATAGTAAGGGGAGAGAAAGAAATCAACCACACCGAGTTCATGGATAACACCCTCTTCATTAGGGGTTCCTTTATAACCATAGCTAAGAGGTTCAAATAAATCCTAGATGACTTCCTAAATGCCTCTAATGACAAGGTCAACAAACAAAATACAAAGTCTATGGTTATAGCACCCCAATATAGACTCTAACTTGGGCAGCGCAACTGATAAAATTCTCTCTGTATCCAAACTAGAAATCCATCAAATACATGGGTGTATTGATCACACTCTCCCCTCTATAAATAACTAACCGACACCTTGTTCTGTCAAAGATTAAAATAAAAAATGAAAGCTTAGGGATAGAGCTAGATAAGCCCATCTGGAAGGTTATTTATAATCAAATCAATTATTTCTATGTTAAGATAAAATCCATTGTATTTATCTACCCAAAAAAAAATGACGACAATTGACAACATCTTTGTTTTATGTCACTTAGCCTCAACTACCATTGGATCTAGGTTCCACTAACCATGAGATATGACAAGATAACACGATGACAGTGTTAATACACAAACTAACAAGAATTCCATTAATATTTTTTTAATTTAAAACCAGGTCATATATTTATATTATAGTCCAAAAAAGTTATAGATATCTATGAAGGAGGCATGTCAAAACAGGAAACCATGTCCTCCTCCAAATGAGCAGAAGCATTTATGTCCACTAATTATAATAAATATATAATATAAGACTTGATAACTATTAACATAACTATATGGAGTATTACACTAGCATATTGACTCTAGATTGTATGATAACCACCACGATAATTCATAGCTACTTTATGGAGGGAAAGGAACAATATCTTCCAGAGGCTGGTCCAATGATTGGTTGACCACCTTTTATTCTTCCTAAGCTATGGCCAAAGGTTTGGGGTCATCATTGATATATGTGGACATTAGTGTCCACCCTCCTCTTCCTTTGACTCAACACGGGTCTCTGTCTTGGCATTTTTTTTATCTACAGTTTTTCGGGTCCTAAACTTCTAGGGTTGTTTTAAGGCTTTAAAAGATGTTATTTTTCCATTCAGGGACCTAGGATGGCTACAGGCTTCCTAATATGGCCAACGATTGTACTTCTCAGCTAGATATTTACAACGAGCTATTGTGCACCCCAAATGAAGATTGCATGCAAACATTGCACCCCATGAAGTTGACATATCAACTAACCACCTTGGGGCCCGCAAGCCTTTTGGCGATTTGTCTCCTAGGGTTATGGTTTTGGATATTTAGGGTTTAGTACTTTATGTTAGAAGGCCATTTCGACCTCTTATAATGTTTTCTTGCGAATGAGCATAGCCGAAACCTCTCTCTTGAGAGATAAGCTACCACCATTCTAGCTTGTTTGTATTACTTTACATTTCATGGTCTTTTCTGATTTCACTTATTAATATAATCTAGTTTTCACTGTATTATTGTGCTCCCTACAATATTTATGTGTGTATTTTTTCATTCATATTCATGCCTTTCATTTTTCTCTATACAATCCAAATCAATCATCGATGTGATTTGGGTTGTCCTAAGTTTTATTTGAGTCATGGAAGTCTTCCTTTGGCTATGGAGCCTCCTTGTCTTCATCAACCAGAGAAATCTTGATTCTAACCCCAAATACAAGTTGACAAATGGCTTCAAATTTCCCTTCCAACAATGCAATTATGTGTGGGATGTCCTTTTGTGGAATACTATGTTCCTCCAGTACCTGAGTTATCATTACTTTCACCATCCAATAAACTTTGTAATACAAAGAAGCTTCATCTCCCAAGTCCTTGAAAATCCAAGATCAACGACCCACACCTCAATTTATCTTTGGATCTTTTCTCCTGACATCTCCTTCCTTGTTTCCTTAATTTTTCGATCCAATTCATCTAACTCAGCTTTACATACTCAAGGAGCCTCACGTGGAAGAACTCGCTTGTTTCCAAGGCTTCCCTTTCAAAATTGGTTGTATAATTGGAGTGTCCATAACCATAATTACTATTAGTAAAGGTCTTGTTCCTCTTGCTTCGGCCTCCACCTTTGCCTCCTAAATTTTTATTTAGTATTATGCCTCTTTACTGATACTGGTGCGAAGAAAACAGGGGCAACCTTAGATGACAAAGTTGGAAAGGTATCCCCTCTATTGCCTGAAGTAGGAAAAGGGTTGTTATTTCCTATGCTCAGTAGCTTCAGACCCAACGCCTTCCTTGAGCTCCCCAACCACAAGCCCACTTAATCTCGAGATGACTAGATACCAAACACACCTAGCAAACTTGTTGGCTTTAGAACACTCAACACCCAAAGAACCTAAATAGGAAAATAAATTTTTCATGCTCGGAATGTGCTCGAGGGAGCTAAACTAGTTGATGGTTTTATGTCATGAAACCTTCACTGAACCTCTCATGTCTCCTCTTCCTCTCATACTATTCTTCACCATTCTTAGGAAAGGGTTAATTTTTCTTTTACAACTACAAACCACCACCTTCACCCACGATCTCCTTAGCACAATCATCTTCTGGCACTCTATTGTCATGTTGCAAAAGATTTGGGTCGAGCTTGTACTCCACCTCACATACCAAATCATCATGACCATCAGCTCCCCCAACTGTATCATTGATGGGCCATAATGTGTTATGCAGGGTAACGATCAAGTGGCATCTAATGGATGTGACAACACCATTCATCACCACTCGATCAAGAGGCCATTATTAATGATAACTAAAAGACTTTGTCTATCACATTAATATGGAATATACATTTGATTAACCTTGAATTTCAGTAATTATCCTAATAGACACCTTAACTTACAATTAAATGTTCACTCAGCAAACTTATAACCAAAACAAATCAATATATATGTTCAATATTTTTTTCATAGAATTTAAATAATCGACTTTCATCTTTTCATGAGTGAAAGTGAACTCACACCAATAATTAAAACAAAACACTATATAATGTAGTCCAAAAGTTGTTTTAGTATGATTCTCGCACTCTAACTTTATTTTACTTTAAAAAACATGTTCTTAAATTTACAAAAATACATATTCGAGTATAGTGGTGTTGACCTTTTACTTTATATGATTTTATTATTAATTCAATATTCAAAAGGAAAG
>ML804553.1:262091-284963 GCA_009831015.1 Picea engelmannii | reverse complement strand
GAAGCAAGATCTTCGTCAACTCTTGAACACGTGTGAAATAGAATCAAGCAAGCGTGAGCGTGATAATTAAAGCAATATTGAAATCTATAGATCAAGAAAGTGTGACCCATGTGTTACACATTATTTTGGTCACCTAAGTGATCAATTGACAACATGTGCTCATGTTCCCTGAAAATATTAAAAGAGACTTTCTCCATGAGAAAAGTTGTTTGCTTTTCCTCTTTCAAAAACTATAACAAGGAAGTTCATCACACCCTGCTATATGCATGGGGTGCGACGATGCATGATTGTCGCACTTTGCACTAAAATTGGACTATGATTTCGTCACATGCTGCCTGTGCATAGGGTGTGAGGATTCTTCAGCAAAGGAAAAGTCAAAATTCACGAATGTTCTAGAAGGGAATCTTCTAGAAGATGAGGTGGCCTCCAATCGGTTTCGATCTTACTCGTTCTCTGATTTAGTGGGATCATCCTAATCCCCTCATCCATATCTATTTCACCCTATATAAAGGGGGATCTCTTATGGAAAAGGATAAGGTTTGCAAGGGCTTTCATATGCATTAAGAATTCTACTATAGAGTATACTTGAGAACTTTGCTTTAGTTATCTAAGTCAGATTGTGGATCTTCTTCATCAACGGAATTGGAGAAAAAGTGTGTTTGTTGGAGAAAAGAGCCATTGAAAGGGACCTTGCAACATCAAGGCATGGGTTGTAATCTCCACTTTCCATTTAATATAATGCATCAATACATTTCTTCCCTATAAAGGTGTCTTAAATTTTATTGTATAACTCCTTGATCTTATACACATGATTCATTGGAATATATATATCTCTGTTCTCTCTCTTTGTTATTTTTTGCTTCTTAAACAGGTTCACCATCCCGCAAACTCAAAGAAGGAGCTATAAGGATGACACTAGCGAGGATCAAGTGTCATTTAAAAGGTATGTCATTGATACCTCTATAAACTAGTTTATATGACAATAAGTCTAAGGTGAAGTGTGTATTTTGTCTTGTTTTGTTCTAGCTTCCTGTGGAAGTTAGGGAGATCATTTTGTGTTCGCACTTACCGATTAGTCTAATAACACCATGCCAATTAATATATCATGACTATAAATTAAGATTTAATACAATAAAACCTATCAACATAAAAATTCGACCATGGAAAAATAATCATGAACAAAGTGAAAAAGAAAAAGTAAGCTGACCTAGTCAGTTAGTATAACTAAATATTTTGGATTGACTAGAAGGATGGACTTATTTGTACTAAACAAGTTGACCAAATTAAAAAATCTGAACAAAAAACATGGGTTGACCAAGTCAGAAAACTTCATCAAAAAAGGGAAACCAATTCAGTAGGTAGCACTAACCAACACAAAATTTTTGACTCGAACAAAACTTTACTAGACTCTATTTACCACCAACTACCCATCAATACCTCATACTATTCACACAAAAAATAATTAATTCCCACCATAAATTTCAAACCACGTGAATCCATACTTCCCACACTTGAAATCAGTGATGCATACAATTTTGTCACCTTGATTTTTACTCCCAAAAGATCGAGTGATGAAACTCCAAACCCTGAAATCGATTGTTCAAATTATGTCCTCCCAAATCAAGTAGATTTGCTCGACACAAATCCTTTCAAAAGAATGTTGAGAATGAGGGGACAAGTTCAAGATTCCTTGGTAGAGCCAAGGACTGAACAAATATCCGATAGGGAAACTATGAATGAGATGGAAATTAAAATGCACAACATTAAACAAGCTCACATAGAGGAAATCCCATGGGACAAACACTTTCAAATTTTTACAGCATGGGGCATGGATGCTGGTGTATGGAAGGAAGAAGCCAAATTTCTCAAATGGGTTAGCATTCGACACTACTTGGGTGCCCTATGGATTGTAGATCTTGGTGGTTGGAAAGAAGAGGCTTTGAAATTCATTATCAGTCAGTATCATGGAGGCCACTTATGACTAGAAAACCCAGTCGACATCACATGAGGCCTAATTCATATAAACACGGGGTTGTCATACAATGTAGAATCAATGCCCAAAACTTCCAACATAGCTGATTGAATACAAAAGGTCATGGGTTTGATGTCAACTAAGAATTCAAATGGAATGCTCATCAACGAGGCTAAATAACAACACACCAAATGGACTTGTATCATTTTTCATTATACTTCATCGTTGCAAGCCGAGCATCTCATGTTAAACTTACAATATTGGAGGCTATTGGTTGCATTCAAGAAAGTGGGGAGAGATTCAATTAGTTAGAGAACCTAGAAAATATCATCAAGATATTGCAAGGAATTCCAAGATCAAGGTAGAGAAATCATATTACCCTCTCTCCTCATATATATAGCCATGAGCCAGGTCAACATGATTGGAGAGGTTGTCTTCACAAGGGATATAATACTGTCTTAGGACAATTTCCAAATATTTTCACTAGGTGGAGCAGATTTGTTGGATTCCCGCCCACCCAATGTAATGTTAAAAAATTAGGTCCATAATCTTAAGAATGCTTCCCATAGATGGAGATTCGAGTAGGTAGTCCATCAAGCACTAATGTGGTCATGTGACATTCATATCTACATCGACATGACCAAATTATGGTGTGGGGACGATTTAGTTATGGCTCCAAAAGACTTATCTTATCAATCGACATGACTACATATTTTGAATAGTTAGAAATGTAGATCGACACCTAGTTTTCCATTCCTCTAGAAGTTTTGGAAGAAGATATTCCCATCATAATGCCTCTTATAGATGCATATCTAGAATAAGAAAAGGAGGTTGATCTCTACACCATACGATTTGTAAAACATTCAAAGAATCAAGTGGTGTCCCATGTGAAGCGAACTCGTACAAAAAGAAAACAACCAAAAATAGTTGGGCCTACAAAAGACAAACAATCGATCAAGTGATTTGCATAACCAATCAACATTTATTTTAAAGGACTCCTCAAATCCGACTGACAACTCAATTTTTGTAACTACCTCGTCATTACGACTACAAGAGACTCAATGCAAAAGCATTTTTTTTTTTGTTTTAAGCAGGAAGGAGACAATGACAACAATTAAACCACATAACTTGATGATGAACACAGCGCACACAGATCAGACAACATACAACAACGAACCATCATACTAGCACATCATGCAACTAGAGAAAACATGCGATAATCAATTAGACAAACAAAACGGCTACCCGCCCGGTACAAGAAAGACAATGCCTACAAGGTAAAAGACAACATCAACAGTCCCGACACAATGACTTCGATGACCAGTAACTAGAACCCTCTACTGCACGAAAAATTAATCACATTAAGGCGTTACAAAACCAAGTACCAACATCAATTACAAAGAACAATACGCCCACATCGGAAAGCACAAGACTTTGGCCAGGTTATCATTTGCATCTATTAATCAGGGTACGCCATGATCCCCTCATCAGGAATCATTCTATCACAAGGCGATAGGCATGACAGTAAACGTGGCGTAACATAAAATATCTAGACCTTTAACCCAAGCAAAATCCCTCGCGCTAGGAGACCGAAGTATCTGTCAATAAATACATGAAGACTATACCCAAGCACCCAATCAACAAGTCACTTAGATGAGAGGTGACATCAATCAAATTAAATTGCGCAACTAACCAAAAGATTGCTTGTTTTCCTACGAGGCAATCATCTGTGGTGTAAAAACTATGACCAACCACCATTTACAATTCAACCTAAGGCACAAGGCACATAGTAACCAATTAACTGTTAAACTATTAATCGATTTAGATAATAAAACTATTAAACCCTCAACCATTAATCTTGCGCAAGCCATTAAACTATTACACAAATAAACTATAAACCATTAATTGTTAATCATTATGACTAAGTGTGAATGAGTGAACTATTACCATTTGCAATTAATCAAAAATCTATTACCATTGTAGCAATTAATCTATTGTGGAAAAAGTTAAGGGACTAATATATAGGACTCATAAATAAACAATTGCTATATAAAAAAAATTAATCTATTGGTTGCAAAAGTCATAAGACTGATATATAAAACAATTGAAATATAAAAACAATTAATCTATTTTTATTTTAGAGAAGATTCCACTTGATCTATGCTTGCAATATGCGCGATTCTACATTCCAAAACATTTTATTTAAGAGAAAATTTATTCATGATCTATGGATGTAAGAGCCACATTTTTGCATTCCTGAAAATGTTTTAATTAAGAGAAAATTCATTCATGATCTGTGGATGTAAGAGCCACGTTTTTGCATTCCTGAAAATGTTTTAATTAAGAGAAAATTCATTCATGATCTGTGGATGTAAGAGCCAAGTTTTTTCATTCCTGAAAACGTTTTAATTAAGAGAAAATGCATTCATTATCTATGGATGTAAGAGACACATTTTTGCATTCCTGAAAACGTTTTATTTAATAGAAAATTCATTCATGATCTGTGGATGTAAGAGCCACATTTTTTCATTCCTAAAAACATTTTAATTAAGAGAAAATTCATTCATGATATGTGGATGTAAGAGCCACGTTTTTCCATTCCTGAAAACGTTTTAATTAAGAGAAAATTCATTCATGATCTGTGGATATAAGAGCCACGTTTTTGCATTCCTGAAAACATTTTAATTAAGAGAAAATTCATTCCCAAGAAGGTGCAAAGATTAATCATTCAACAACGAATCAATCAAAGATGCGGAAATACTCATTCACAAAAACGCAAAGATTAATCATCTAGAAGACACAAATATTTATCATTCAAGCGTAGAGATTTATCATAAGAGGAAAATGCAGAGATAAGTAAGGGATAGATAATTGGGATAAATTTATCCTTCACTTATTATCCATGCATAGGAAAGTAGGACATTTGAATCTATAGGTCTTTAAACATTGGAGTGACGACCGTCCATTCAGCTCCTGGCTGACTGCTCAGGCATGGACTAATAACTTAAGGGATAAGGGACAGAAGATAAAAACACATTTTTTCTTTGTATTAATCAATAAAACCAAACACAAAAAAGTCATTGCAATCAGGGGTTGGGTTTGCCATGGGAAATCAATTCAAAATACAACGAGCATAAGGCTGGGAAGACTTTAAGTTCTTTGATCATAAACGTTGGGCTCATCAAGACAATTTTCTGAAGATAAAAATGAAATCTCTGGATAGTGTTACGCTGAATAAAACATAAAATTTAACATAGTATAAGTACATTACTGAAGGCACAAAAAAAATATTTAAACTACCATTCAATACAAATATACACGTGTACCGTAACCAAATGTGAAAGCTCTGAAGTCATTGTCCCGCGCATGCTCTGTCCAACTCTCACTTGCCAACCGATGTGACCTCACTGGTACCTCCCAGCCAACGCTAGGGGTACTCTTCTTCCCCTTGAGCCCCCTAAGTCGTAAAGGGGCCACACACACAATACTAGAGAATCCTAGCACCCAGCTCGCCTCGTAAGGTCGAGCTACCACTCATTACTCGAGCTGGGTATCCCAACTCCCACAAGAGAAAGTTCAGTCAAGGTAAAATTTCAACAGCGTAACATTACGCAAAAATATCCGCTCCATACTCCTCCTCCTCCATCCTTTTTATAGATTTTTTAAGTAATTAGTTTCCCAAATTCTCATTAAATTCATTGTTCATTAAATTAATTAGGAAAAACCTCCCCCATACACATGTCGTGCGATCCCCTAGTTGCACCAGAAAATCAATTTTATTAATTAATTAAATATTTCTATTTCCCTCATCCACCTAAGAGAATTCCTAAAAACGCTCCTCGGTGTCCCAACATTCCCTTACAATTCTTAAATGACTTACATCTTACATAAATCCTAGTTGAGTTCATATTTAGAAAGTTCCAAGGCAAGATTCCTTACTAAGTTAGACATTCAACTTTTTCTTTACGTTTCCCCTTTTCTTTAAGTTTCTCTTTTTCTTTAAATTTCCTATTTCTTTTAAGTTCCCCCTTTTTCCTTTTTAACTAAAAATCAATTTAGCAAGTGTAGATAAAACAACCATTTACCCTTTTCCATTTTAATTAAAAATTAATTTAGCAAGTGTAGATAAAATAACCATTTACCCTTTTTCCCTTTTAATTAAAAATTAATTTAGCAAGTGTAGATAAAAACAACCATTACCCCTTTTTAAAAATTTAATCATCGATTATAATTTTGACTTTAATAAATAAGTTTGAATTTCTTACCCTCCTTCTTGTTACAAGTTTATTTATTATTTTCTTTGACCACATGTTCTACTTAGACCTAGGTTTAAATTTTACTAGGCTGGGTGACATTTTTTTTTTATTAGGAAAAATGTTTTTAAACTTTAGTTATCACTTCATTCATTTTAAGGTCGTCTAGGTCCTAAGGAGGCATAGTTTTCTAGGCACTAGTTTTATTCACTTACTAGTTGAAATCACGACGTGCCCTTCAGGACGCACTACGTGCTCCAAGGGTGTCACTTGACTCTTTTTATTTTCCTTGCGTGATATGCCCTTCAGGACGCACTACGTGCTCCAAGGGTGCCACTTGTCTCTTCCTGAATTTGGTAGACGTCAAACCCCTGGAGTCAATACTTCTCCAGGTGATCTTGTGGGAGACTGAGGGCCTCTAAGAAATAAGGCCCTTGCCTTATTGCGCATCCCTTAGACTCATCATGAGCGATATTCATAGTCTACCATCATGACATCGTGGGTCTTCTCGAATTAGGTAATCGTTAACCTACAGTTTGAGCCACGACGAGAGTGCTAGTAGGTTGTGACAGAGATACTACCACACCTCTCCCTCAATGTATCTAGTTGTCCTGCATGACCTCTCTACTCCACATGTGAGTCTGGTCAACAAGCTATCGTCAGCCTGCATCTATTAACGAATCATGTCAACAATAATAATCAATCATCATAACATCTAATCATATGTACATATTTCACATCAACAACGTTCAAACCCCAATAGTCCACTCCCTGACTTGATCTAGAGTTCAAGGGGTTTCATCGATGCCTCTGCATCCTCAATGTCCAAAGTCCTGCACACTCAGGAGGACCCAATAAATAGCAACTATCAAAGTAAATACGACAAAATAACATATCATCAAATCCACAATATCTCATAATCATAATCAAAACAACCAATAGTATAATAACCCAGATCACTTGCACACAAGTGTCCTCAAGGAATAGGTTCACTCAGTGCGTGCAAGAGCGAGATGTTACATGCACCCCCTCTTGGTTTAAACTTCTTCCCGAAGTTTCATAGTATATAAGTGTCTAAATAAAGTGTATCATAGTGTCAAAGTCTATCTATCAAACAAAAATGGAAACTGCTGGCGCATATCATATGCGTCCTCCCAGGTCGCTGAGTGCGGACTATAGTCGTCTGACTGGACCTTGACCTGATCTATTGTTCGACGTCGTAGTTGTTGAATGTGATGGTCTAGTATGTGGATTGGTTGTTCCATGAGCCCACCCTCGTCAGATACTTGCAAGGAACTCATGTCAATAACATGTGTAGGATCACTAATATAATGTCTCAAAACAGATACATGAAAAACATCATGCATACGCCTCAAAGAATCAGACAAGGCTAGTCAATAGGCAATGAGCCCCTTATTTTCCACAATATCGAAAGGTACCATGAACCTAGGAGAGAGTCTAGCACCCTTTCCAAACTTGATTGAACTCTTATGCAGTTTCACCCACAAGAAGACTCAATCACCAACCTCATAACTACGGTCGACACAGTGCGCATTGACATAACTCTACTGTCGATCCTGCACTTCTTTGTTCCTTTGTCTTATTGTTTGCATTCGATATTCCATTTCTTGGATTGTTTCTAGCCCCACCAGGACCCTATCCTCAAGCTGATCCCAACTCAAAGGCGTTTGACACGGTCGCCTGTAAAGAAACTTGAAAGGCAACATCTTAATGGTGCTTTGATAACTGTTGTTATATGCAAATTCTACTAGTGGCAAGAATTCCTCCCAAAACTTCTGTTGGTCCATCACGTACATACACAACATATCCTCCAAGATTTGGTTTGGTCATTCGGTCTTCCCGTCTGTCTCTGGGTGATACGCGGTACTAAAGTTAAGTTGGTTTCCCAAGACCTCTTGGAAACTAGTCCAAAATCATGTAGTAAACATCAATCCTCGATCGGATATAATCCTCTTAGGCACACCATGCAACCTCACAATATCATTGATGAAAACTATAGCTATGTCAGGTGCTTGATACGTCATACACATAGGAATAAAATGAGCACTCTTCGTCAGAGTGTAAACTACCACAAAAACCGAGTCGTGTCTCCTTGTTGTCAATGGTAATTCAATAATTAAATCCATCGAAATGACCTCCCATTTTGATTTTGGAATAATGTGTGGTTGTAGTAATCTTACCGGATGTCTATGTTCATCCTTCACCTGTTGACATTCTAGACATCTTGCCACATATTTGACTATGTTTGCCTTCATCCCTTCTTGAAGAATAAGGGTTTAAGGTTTTCCCTCATCTTCTTGATTCATGGGCGAGCCATGTACACTACTCTGTGAGCCTTGTTTAGGATCAAACTCCTCAACTCATCGTTGGGCGGTACGTAAATTCAACCTTTAAATCTCAATAATCCATCGTTGTTCAAAGTAAATCCTTCAAATTTTGGTACCATCATTGTGTTTTGTCCGATAAAATCCTTGACCTCTTTAGTTATAGTTGCACTGTAAAGTTAGAATATTTTCACACAGATTTGTCTGAAGAGGCATCACCGAAAATATGCACCGTCTCTGAATCAACATCCCTTTATGTAAGTAATCTCAAAATCATACTCACTAAGAAATTCTGACCAACATCGTTGTTGCGCATTCAAGTCGCTTTGCGTAAAGATGTGTTGTAGTTCACAGTGGTTCATTTTTAGTTCAAATTTTTGTCCAATAAGGTAGTGTCTCCAAACTCTCAAGGCATAAACAATGGCTAACAACTCCAAATCATGCATCGCATAGTTCTCCTCATGCCTTCTCAACTTTCTTGAGATGTAAGCGATCACTCGACCGTCTTTCCTCAAGACTTCGCCTAAGCCTTCCTTGGATGCGTCAATGCATACCAAGAAGTCCACGTCCATGTCAGGGACCTTTAGCATCGGTGCATTTGTCAACAACTCCTTCAGCCTCTGAAATGCTTCCGCGCATTTCTCGATCCAAACAAACTTCTTGTTCTTATTTTGCAATTTCATGATTGGATTTGCTATCTTCGAAAAACCCTCGATGAACCGTCGATAGTATCCTGATAAAACCGTAAAGCTACGCACTTCTGGGACATTCATCGGTGCAGGCCATTCCATAATAGCCTCGACCTTTGATGGATCCATAGTGATACCTTCGTCGGAGATGACGTGCCCTAAGTAATGAATCTTCGATTGATAAAACGAGCATTTAGATAATTTCCCATACAATTTGTTCTCTCATAGAAACTATAGTACCAGGCACAAGTGCACGTCATGCTCCTCCATCGTCCGAGAGTAAATCAAAATATCATCAATGAAAACTTGGACGAACTTGTCCAAGTATTCGCGGAACACCCCGTTCATCAAACTCATAAATACCCCAGGGGCATTTGTCAGTCCAAAAGGTAAAACAATAAACTTGTAATGTCCAAACCTCGTCTTAAAGGTGGTATTAGGGACTTCATCCTCCTTGATCCATAACTGGTGATACCCTGATCTCAAATCGATCTTTGAAAATGTCGTCGCACCTTTCATCTGATCAAACAAATCATCAATCCTTGGCAACGAATATTGATTCTTGATCGTTTCCTTGTTCAATTGACGATATTCAATGCAGAGCCTCCACGACCCATCCTTTTTTCGTATGAAAATAACAGGCACACCCCATGGTGACACACTTGGACATATAAGTCCTAGGTCCAACAACTCCTTCAGTTGAATTTTCAACTCCTGTAACTTCGGGGTCGACATCCGAGAAGGCGTTCTTGTTATCAGTTCAGTCCCCAGTTTTAGGTCTACGATAAATTCCAATTCCCTCTCTGGAGGCATCCCAGGTAACTCCTTAGGGAAGACATCCGCAAACTCTCTTACCATCGGAAGGTGTTTTAGACCTTCTGCTACTCCCTTCTCATTTAACGCAAGGATCGCATAAATATCACATCCCTTGCACATGCTCTTCCATAGATGCAAAGAAGAGATGAACCTCAGGGAAACCCCCTGGTTCCAACCTACAATCATGCGTCTTTTCCCCTCATCATCGACCAAGCTCAACCATTTTGTCTTACGGCTGAGTATTGCCTCATGCAATTCCAACCAGTCCATACCAATCATGATGTCATAAGATCCTAAGATTATGATGTACATGTTGGCCCTGGTGACAAACTCTCCTAGGTTAAGGATACAACCCATAACCTTCCCACCAACCTTTTGTTTGGCTCCCAAAGCCATTTCTACAAAGCTAAGCTCATCCTCTCTGACTGCCTTTACCTTAATTATTTTAGCACTGCACACTAAATAAAAATTTCGGTAACACCTGGATCTATCAAAATACTAAGGGTCTAGTCAGCGACGGTACCTGACATTTTGAGCACATTCGACTGGTGCTCTACGTAGCAGTTATTCACCGTTGCAAGAATCCGAGGGGACTTGCCCAAATCTCCCATGGTAGTGGGTCCGACTGGTCTAGATGCTCTAATCCTCTCCACTGGGAAGTCACGCTAGTAATGTGGTTCCGCACATGTCCAACACCCTTTCATCGGTTCAGTACTCCTGGTACCCAAAGTATAAGCCGAAGTCCCACCAGGCTGGAAACCTGGTCTGTTCTACTGAACATGCCTAAACTGATGCTGCAACGGTTGACGTTGTTGCTGGTGCTATGGTCCACGGTAAGGAGTTTGTTGCTGAGGCGTTGGTCACCTAGGTGTAGTGAAAGTGGATCCTCTTTGGAAGCCACGGTATCTTGGTGAATGTCTAGCTGGTGTCTGATGCTGCTGCACACCAGATGACACATGTCCTGTGGGTTTCGTTGGAGCCCTGCTCTGACCCTCACTGATAATCTCCTCCTCTGCTATGAGGGCCTTCTGGATAACATCATGCAAGGTTTGAGGCAACATAATCCTAACCTTTGCATGAATGCTAACATTAAGGCCAACCACAAACTTGTTGACCTTAATTTTCTTTGTATTTAGGTTTGAAGCATACCAAAGAAGCTCCAATAAAATGGGCCTCGTATTCGAGCACTATACGACCGCCCTGTCGAAATGCGTTGAACTTGTTGAGATGATGCTCCATGAATTCCTCAGATAGATACCTCTCTCGAAACTGTTCCTCAAATAGTTCCCATGACATGTCTTCGACTGCCATGTTCAATTGTGGTAGGATTGTCCTCTACTATAGAAGAGCGCTCCCCTTTCACTTGAAAGACCACCATGCGGACCTTCATGTTGGAGGTCGTAATCGTGAAGCGTGAAGCAAAATTCCTTTATCTCCAGCCATGCCTCGACGACTGAGCCATCTGTGACACTCGTGGACTTGAGAACTTATCCTTCTTGAGTTCTCGTTGAACTTAATGGTACTGGCTGGGCACGCTGTGGACTCGCAGCAGTATAGGCACCCTCGCCTTATCTCATTATGGATGGTGAATCAAGGCCTCTGATGTTCTCTAGAGGGGCCTTGTCAGAACATCACCATCCCTTACAACAATCAAATCCAGCCAAAAGAATTGTCCTTCCCCCTTGGGGAATAGACTCTGAGGGCATGGGCACTTCCAGAGGCGTCACACCTCCTTCCACGGTACCATGTTGCAAACCTCTGTGGCATCCTCTATTCGAGATCACCGCATGGACACGTTAAAGTTTTAAATAGAGCTAGGTTATTACTCAAGGGTTTATTGTAGTGGAAAGCATGGCGATCCACAGTTGCAGGGTTGAAGCCGCTCTGATACCATATGTAATGACCCCGTCGTTATGACTACAAGCGACTCAACACAAAATAACTTTTTTTTGTTTTTGTTTTAAGCAGGAAGGTGACAACGATAACAGTTAAACCACACAACTTGACGATGAACACAATGCACACAGATCAACAAACAAACAACAACGACCCAACATACTAGCACATCATGTAACTAGATGAAACATGCAATAATCAATTAGACAAACAAAGCGGCTACCCACCCGATACAAGCAAGAAAACGCCTACAATCTAAAGGACAACATCAACAATCTAGAAATAATGGCTTCGACAACCAATAACTAGATCCCTCTACTGCGAGCAAAACTAATCACATTAAGGCATTACATAATCAAGTACCAACATCAATTACAATGAACAATACGCCCACATCGGGAAGCACAAGACTCTGGCTAGATTATCATTCACATCTATCAATTAGAGCATGCCATGATCCCCTCATCAGGAATCATGCTGTCACAAGGTGATGGGCGTGATAGTAACAGTGGCACAACATAACATATCTAGATCTTTAACCCAAGAAAAATCCCTCGCGCTAGGAGACCGAAGTATCTGTCAATAAATACATAAAGACTATACCCAAGCACCCAATCAACAAGTCACTTAGATGAGAGGTGACATCAATCAAATTAAATTGCGCAACTAACCAAAGGATTTATTGTTTTCCTACAAGGAAATCATCTGTGGTGTAACAACTATGACCAACCACCATTACAATTCAACCTAAGGCACAAGGCACATAGTAACCACTTAACTATTAAACTATTAATCGATTTAGATAATAAAAATATTAAACCTTCAACCATTAATCTTGCACAAGACATTAAACTATTACACAAATAAACCATAAACCATTAACTGTTAATCATTATGACTAAGTGCGAATGAGTGAACTATTACCATTGCAATTAATCAAAAATCTATTACCATTGCAATGATTAATCTATTGTGGAAAAAGTTAAGGGACTAATATATAGGATTGATAAATAAAC
Organism: Picea engelmannii; assembly: GCA_009831015.1. Classification (NCBI taxonomy): domain Eukaryota; kingdom Viridiplantae; phylum Streptophyta; class Pinopsida; order Pinales; family Pinaceae; genus Picea; species Picea engelmannii. Next base: position 271,976 of record ML804553.1, on the reverse strand, counting down.
AATTTCTATATAAAAATAGTTAATCTATTGGTTGCAAAAGTCATAAGACTGATATATAAAACAATTGAAATATAAAAACAATTAATCTGTTTTTCTTTTAGAGAATATTCCACTTGATCTATGCTTGCAATATGCACAATTCTGCATTCCAAAACGTTTTATTTAAGAGAAAATTTATTCATGATCTATGGATGTAAGAGCCACGTTTTTGCATTCCTGAAAACGTTTTAATTAAGAGAAAATTCATTCTTGATCTGTGGATGTAAGAGACACGTTTTTTCATTCCTGAAAATGTTTTAACTAAGAGAAAATTCAATGATGATCTGTGGATGTAAGAGCCATGTTTTTGCATTCTTGAAAACATTTTAATTAAGGGAAAATTCATTCATGATCTGTTGATGTAAGAGCCATGCTTTTGCATTCCTGAAAACATTTTATTTAATAAAAAAATCATTCATGAGGCTTCACACCAGGAGGGTGTGACAGAACGTTGAGGGTTCTGAGGGCCGTGCACGAAGGATGCACTTCTGAACTCTGCGGAGTCAGACAAAGACGTGCTGCGGCACAAGAGCTGGAATCATCAACAGAGAAGGAAGACCTCAAGGTTGCTGAATACCTTGGAGGCGAGGCTGTGTATGAGAAACACAGTTGCAGACAGAATCTCTTAGGAGTTCTATAAAGGCTCTGCCAAGTGGGCATTGAGCACAGGCACCAGGTGCAGTTGAAGGAACTCCATTGTGAGTTCAGACAGAAGACAGAATCTATGAAGAGTTCTTTAGAGCTCTGCCAGGTGGGCATTGAGCGTGTGTACAGTGGTGCACAGAGGAAGTAACTCTGTTGAGAGTTTGAAGGAGGAGACAGAATCACTGAGGATTCTGAGAGCTCTTCCAGAAGGGCATCGAGCAAGTGTAAGGAGTGCACGAAAGGAGACAGAACTGCTGAGTGTTCTGTGAAAGAGAAGGAACTCTGCCAGGAGGGCATCGAGTCAGGGTGCAGGTAGGTGCAGAAGTGAAGAGAACTCTTTGAGTTCTGGAAGAGAGGAAGAATCCACTAAAGGATCTTTGTGGGGTTACTGAACACCCCGAAGGCTCAGTAAGGGGTCGCTGGAGCAGAAGGAAAATCTCAGGAGAGAGAGTGCTTTCACGCACAAAGTCGAGCTGCAAGGAGTGCAGAGGCTGAAGAACTCTTTGGAGAGTTCAAAGTACCCAAAGCTCAGGAGGGTCAGCGATTATATATGTGCAGCGAAGCTCAAGTTGAACGAGTTCGCAGAGAGAAGAGAACCAAAGGTCGGAGGCCTTTGAGAACTTGGAAATTCTTCCAAGACTAGGAGAAAGTGCGTAGGATAAGCTTAGGAGAGATCAGCAGCCGTCGGATCGGCGGAGGAACAGATCTGGACTGTTGATTTTCTACGTCCAGGAGGAGCTCGGGAGGAGCCTACAGAAGGAGGAGACTGACATCCATCGGATCTCACTCAGAAATCCCATCAGTCGTCAGATCAGGAGGAATTGCACAGAGTTTAAGCCTTTGAAGGAGCATAGAGAAGGAGAACAGATCTGGGTCGTTAGATCTGGGGCAGATACCTGACAGCCATCGGATATGTGGAAGCTGCATGAGGTTTAGCCATCGAGATATCGGCCATCGAGAAATCGGGATTCCTGAGGTCGTGAGAACTGAGACATCACAAGTCTCGAAATCCTGACGGGATCTGGACCGTCCGTTAGCGAGGACACGTGGCGGAGATCAAGCGCCATCGACGTTTTGGCGCATCGAGAGATCGACATTCCCATGGACAAGAGATCGGGGAAAATCCAGGTCGAAAACCCCGACATAATCTGAGCCGTCCATTCAGAGGGACAGGTGTCGGAGATCCGGAGCGAGTCGGGATATTGGTCATTGGGAAATCGGAGTTCCCGAGGACAAGAGAACTGGGACATTAGAAGTCTCGAAATATCGACATAATCGGGACCGTCCATTTGAGGAGGACGCGTGACAATCATCTAGCGCCATCGGGAAAAGTCCCGACAGGGAAGCGTCCATCAGAGTTTGGGTCCATCGGGATATCGGGGATCCCGTGGACGTAGGGTTTGTGCACCTTGAAATCGCGAAACGTGAAACCTCGATCAATGGGCGCCAACTGTCAGCACAACAAAGAAGGAGGACAGTGGCGTAGTGGAAGACAACTGTCAGCCCGATGGAGAATCTGGATTTGGATGATCGCGAATCCCGTAGGCATGTGTTTTGCAACATCGCAAACCCCGAAACCCCGATGGGGTAAGGTTGTGGTCCCGGGGTAATGGTCACGTGGACCAGGGCTGAACCAGGAGGGCTAGCTGAAGCTGAGGCGCGTTGGGAATCGGAGAATCACGAATCCCGTGGGCGTATGCACATCGACATCGAAAACCCCGAAACCCCGATGTAGAGGTTTGACAACGGTCACGGGGAGCACGGTCGTGTGGACCATTGCATAGCCGAAAGGGGAAAAAGCTCGGAAAAGGCGTGTCGGGGATCGGAGGATCGCAGATCCAAGGGACGTTTGCATTATGACATCGCAAACCCCAAAACCCCGACGAGAGGTTTGACTGAGGTCATATGGTAGTGGTCACGTGGACCAGAGCCTAGCCAGGAGGGCTAGCACACAAAGGGGACACATCGGGGTTTTGAAGCTCGAAATCCTGACAGGAAGGTAAGGATATGGTCTTATGAATTCTAGTCATATGGACCAAGAGCCAAGGTAGAAGGGGCGCGCATCAGTGAAAAGGAGCTCGTCGATAATCAGGGATTGGAGAGGTGAGAAACTCTCGACAGTGGGAAGCTCGAAACCCCGAAGCCCGATAATAGTTTTCCTGTGGGGAAATTGTTCACGGCTCATGCAGAGGCTGTGAGGAAAGAAGGAAGGACCTGTGGACCGGATCGGGTATTTGAGCAGAGATTCCACTCAGGAATCTAAAGAGCTAATTCGACTCAACAGAGAGAATTTGAACGATCCTTTGAGCGGGCGAGGAGTTTATCGGAGGAGGTAGCTCGCCGCCTGTGTCAAGTGGTATCAGAGCTTATTCTTGTCTGTATATTTTAGGCAGGAAGAGGAGAGAGGAAGACAGAGCATTGGAGGACTCTGTAAGGACTTGTTTGTAGGTAGGTAGCAGTCCATAGACAGTCAGGAGGACTGTAGGATGAAGCTGGAAACGCCTAGGATGCAGAGTGACAGCAACAGATTTTCCAGAAAGGAAAATAGAGGAAGCAACAGGGCTACTGAAGGCCGTAGGTATGCTGGGAGGAGAGAGCTATGGATCCAAGAAGATATAGATGAAGAGCTCGCTAACAGAAAAAGAGAAATGGCGAGACTCGAATTGAAGATATGACAGGATAAGGAGTCGAGATGGGTGTATGAATGGCCCATGAAAGATGCCAAAGGAAAAATGACCAGTCAGGGAGTTGATGGTCAGAAGACAGCGGAGGCTGTTAATAGGACGGTTGAGATATGTAAACCGGAGACTGTGAGAGGTCTCGATGATGAGGAAGATGAATTGGGATCAGCTGAGGATCTCAAGCACTGCCAGGAGGGTAGAGAGGAAATTCCAGTTTTCTAGGAGGGCAACAAGTTGAGATCAGCTGAGGATCTCACGGACTATCAAGAGGACAGCCAGGGAATTTTACATTGCCAGCTCGGCAATGAAAAGAGATCACTGCGGGATCTCGAAGACTGCCAGGAGGGCAGTGGAAACATATCAGACTGTCAGGAGGGCAGAGATGAGAATTTGGGACCATCTGAAGGTCTCATGGACTCAGAGGAGAGTTCAATTCACCAAGGAGTGCTGATGAAGATGGGATCGGTTGATCTCATAGTCTGCCAAGAGAGAAGCAGGGACATCCCATATTTCCAGGTGGGCAGGGATGAGAAGATGAATTTGGATCAGCCAGAGGAGCTGACAGAGCAGATGAGACTGTCTGATGGTCTCATAAATTCGGAGATGAATTTAGATCAGCAGGTGCAGCTGACAGGGGAGGAAGATCATAATGATCTTCTGATGATTGGGGGAATTGGAATATTCCTACCATATGCCCAGGAGGAGGAAGAAATTTGTGTTGCAGATGGTGCAACAGCAGAACAATCACAACTAACGATGACTGTCAAGGAGGAATTGGAGCAGACTTTAGAAGCTGCCCAAATAGAAGCAGAAGAAGAGAAGGAGCATTCTGAGGAATGGCTTGATGATTTTGGTCAGGGAGCTGAAAAGCAGGAAGCTGTAGCACTGAAGCTAGCAACGAAGGAAGCCGAGGAGCAGGTAGGAAGATTTATCACTCCATGGGAGATGGAGCTAGAGATGTTGGAGGATTGGCTGAACAATCTAGGGCCAACAAGAGAACTGACAGAAGTTAAGTTGTCAGGGAAGGTGACTGAACAACAAGTCAGTCAAAGGGAGACTGCAGAGCTGAAGTCTGCAGCAGAGTGGCAACTTGAGGCCACATATGAAGATGAAGAGGAATAAGGCATGGGAGATCATAGCGATCTGCCCATGTGCCAAAAATTTTTGAAGCTGAGGAGACTGCATGAGCAGGACCAGCCATGGGAGCAGCTGGATGAGGTAATTGAGAATATCATGGAGCTGATGTTGGGATCAGCAAGAACTTCCAGTGAGGAGAGGCTGAGCAGAGAAGAAGCAGCAGTAGCTGCGCAGCAGAAGCAACAACAACAACAGGATGGAGCAAATGAGAAGCTCCAGATGTTTGTTTGGGATCCAGGAGGATTTCCAACCGCTTAGAGGGGAAGCGCATGAGTAGGAGCTCATGATTTTGCAGCTAAGGAGTTTGATGCAGGAGCATCTCTCCACGTCAGCCAGCCAGCCAGGCAACCACGATAGCGAAATTCAAATTGCGCATTTGAGAGAGAGGCACAACCTCATTTAAAGTTTGAATTTCAATGTAATTAAATGACTTAGGCTAGTGAGCCATGGAAGCCGTGCCTTTGTGCAGGCTGTAGATAAGATCATATTTAATGCTAGATCGACTGAGATCTAGATCCAGATGCTGGACTAGACAACCCATTCATTGTAATTGAATAGAGTAGGTAGACCTGGAGGGAAGCGCTCGATGAGCCCCTCAGGTAAAAGAGATTTTGAGATCTCATTTTGAGAGGAGAGTTGAGAAGAGCCAGAGAGAGCTTAGGAACACCATTGTAAATTCAGGCATTTGCCATTTAATATAACAGAAGCAGTTTTTCCTGCATGAGTTATGTGTTATGTAAATGTCTGTGTGTGTGTTCTTTATGTATGCTGTGAATGTATGTTTGTTAAGCATTTGCAGGGAGTCTGTTTGATTTCAGGGTTGAAGGTCTTTGAGGCTTCACACTAGGAGGGTGTGACAGAACGCTGAGGGTTCTGAGGGCCATGCACGAAGGATGCACTTCTGAACTCTGTGGAGTCAGACAAAGACGTGTTGCGGCACAGGAGATGGAATCATCAACAGAGAAGGAAGACCTCAAGGTTGCTGAATACCTTGGAGGCGAGGCTGTGTATGAGAAACACAGTTGCAGACAGAATCTCTTAGGAGTTTTGTAAAGGCTCTGCCAAGTGGGCATTGAGCACAGGCACAAGGTGCAGTTGAAGGAACTCCATTGTGAGTTCAGACAGAAGACAAAATCTCTGAGGAGTTCTGTAGATCTCTGCCAGGTGGGCATTGAGCATGTGTACAGTGGTGCACAGAGGAAGGAACTCTGCTGAGAGTTTGAAGGAGGAGACATAATCACTGAGGATTCTGAGAGATCTTCCAGAAGGGCATTGAGCAAGTGCAAGGAGTGCATGAAAGGAGACAGAACTACTGAGTGTTCTGTGAAAGAGAAGGAACTCTGCCAGGAGGGCATCGAGTCAGGGTGTAGGTAGGCACAGAAGTGAAGAGAACTCTTTGAGTTCTGGAAGAGAGGAAGAATCCACTGAAGGATCTTCGTGGGGTTACTGAACACCCCGAAGGCTCAGCAAGGGGTCGCTGGAGCAGAAGGAAAAGCTCAGGAGAGAGAGTGCTTTCATGCACAGAGTCGAGCTGCAAGGAGTGCAGAGGCTGAAGAACTCTTTGGAGAGTTCAAAGTACCCAAAGCTCAGGAGGGTCAGCGATTATATATGCGCAGCGAAGATCAAGTTGAAGGAGTTCGCAGAGAGAAGAGAACCAAAGGTCGGAGGCCTTTGAGAACTTGGAAATTCTTCCAAGACTGGGAGAAAGTGCGTAGGATAAGCTCAGGAGAGCTCAACAGCCATTGGATCGGCGGAGGAACAGATCTGGACCGTTGATTTTCTACGTCCAGGAGGAGCTCAGGAGGAGCCTACAGAAGGAGGAGACCGACAGTCGTCGGATCTCACTCAGAAATCCCGTCAGTCGTCAGAACGGGAGGAATTGCACAGAGTTTAAGCCTCTGAAGGAGCACAGAGAAAGAGAATAGATCTGGGTCATTAGATCTGGGGTAGATACCCGATAGCCGTCGGATCTGTGGAAGCTGCACGAGGTTTAGCCATCGGGATATCGACCATCGGGAAATCGGGATTCCTGAGGTCGTGAGAACTGAGACATCACAAGTCTCAAAATCCCGACGGGATCTGGACCGTCCGTTAGCGAGGACACGTGGCGGAGATCAAGCACCATCGACGTTTTGGCGCATCGGGAGATCGACATTCCAGTGGACAAGAGATCAGGGAAAATCCAGGTCGAAAACCCCGACATAATCTGAGCAGTCTGTTTAGAGGGATAGGTGTCAGAGATTCGGAGCGAGTCGGGATATTGGCCATCGGGAAATCAGAGTTCCTGAGGACAAGAGAACCGGGACATTGGAAGTCTCGAAATCCCGACATAATCGAGACCGTCCATTTGAGGAGGACGCGTGGCAATCATCTAGCGCCATTGGGAAAAGTCTCGATAGGGAAGCGTCCATCAGATTTTGGGTCCATCAGGATATCGGGGATCCCGTGGACCTAGGGTTTGTGCACCTTGAAATCGCGAAACGCGAAACCACGATCAGTGGGGGCCAACTGTCAGCAAAGCAAAGAAGGAGGACAACGGCGTAGTGGAAGACAACTGTCAGCCTGATGGAGAATCGGGATTTGGATGATCGCGAATCCCATAGGCATGTGTTTTGCAACATCGCAAACCCTGAAACCCGGATGGGGTAAGGTTGTGGTCCCTGGGTAATGGTCATGTGGACCAGGGCTGAGCCAGAAGGGCTAGCTAAAGCTGAGGCACGTCGGGAATCGAAGAATCGCGAATCCCGTGGGCATATGCACATCGACATCGAAAACCCCAAAACCCTGACGTAGAGGTTTGACTACGGTCACGGGGAGCACGGTCGTGTGGACCATTTCATAGCCGGAAGGGGCAAAAGCTCGAAAAAGGCGCGTCAATGATCGGAGGATCGCGAATCCAAGGGATGTTTGCATTATGACATCACAAACCTCGAAACCCCGACGAGAGGTTTGACTGAGGTCATATGGTAGTGGTCACGGGGACTAGAGCCTAGCCAGGAGGGCTAGCGCACAAAGGGGACGCATCGGGTTTTTGAAGCTCGAAATCCCGACAGGAAGGTAAGGCTGTGGTCTTATGAATTCTGGTCATATGGACCAAGAGCCAAGGTAGAAGGGGCACACATCGGTGAAAAGGAGCTCATCGGTAATCGGGGATTGGAGAGGTGAGAAACTCTCAACAACGGGAAGCTCGAAACCCCGAAGCCCGATAACAGTTTTCCTATGGGGAAATTGTTCACGGCTCATGCAGAGGCCGTGAGGAAAGGAGGAATGACCTGTGGACCAGATCAGGTATTTGAGCAGAGATTCCACTCAGGAATCTAAAGAGCTAATTCGGCTCAGTAGAGAGAATTTGAACGATCCTGTGAGCGGGCGAGGAGTTTATCAGAGGAGGTAGCTCGTCGCCTGCGTCAAAAGGTTGATCACTTGACCAAAGTAGTCGAGCTAGACCTCCATAATAGGGAAGATAAAGAATAGGTGGATAAAAAATGATAGGGAGACAAGCACCATGATGACATTGAATAGAGTTAGTAGGCCCCTCAATATGACACAAACATACAAAAACAGAGTCATGTACCTAAGGAGTCAGTCTAGCATATGGAACCGATACAACCGAGGTCGATCGAGCGAGTTGTTCCCCAAAATACTGATCAAGTGGAAACATATACGGACCAACAAAAATATTCTGATCCACAAGATACTTAAAATCATTCTAGTGTGTAGGAAAAGGGTAAAATCACAATTGAACAAGGGCCAATGGATAAGTTGACTCACCCCCCAAATCAATCAACTGGAAAGAAACCACCTGCAAAGGATCCTGAGAAAATTCTTGAGAAGAATCTAGAGGTGAATCTAGAGAATCATCCTTAGAAGACACCTAAAAATATTGATGATATACTACAATATCCATCAAATTCAAAGGGAAAGAACAAAAATAAGAGGAAGACAATCCACCAGAAAGAAACCACTTCCTCCATTATAACTTTCAGTTCCATTGGAATATATAAACCCATAAGAGAGATGATATTTGATCCCACCCCAAAATCAAATAGTCAATTATTTGACCTACATAATGCATCCGTGATATCAAGATGGAAGAATCTAATGAAGGACAGGGATTAAATGCAAGCAAGCAAAGATAAGGAGCAAGATACATGGAAAAGATGCATCGACCTGATGAAAGAGAAACTAGACTTGGATCCATCATGTGAGGAAGCCAACTAACTCGAGTCCTTTAGGAAAATGGTCTAGAAGTTAGTCAAATCAAACTTGGATGGGGAACAAGAAATTCAACGACCAAGGGAGGTGAATAGGAATATGAAGCAGGAGCATGCCAAAATGATTGAATCCAACCAACAACTGATGATTGATCATAATTAAATCATCCTTCAGTCATAATATTAAAAGTCTAAGAAAATACAACAGATCTTAGATGGGGTGAATGATCAAGCTGCCACACTAAAATCTATAGTAATTAATTGGACAACTTAATTTTCCTTCATGTTTAACAAGATCGAATCTTAAAGAAGTGTTCTTGAGGATTTTACAAACAAGAAGAAGATGAATCCCGACTCTGATATGAGGATAGCTCTGGCTACATAGATTGATAAAGAAAAGGATCTTGAAATATAGCTTACCCAACAAGAGCATGAGTGGTTTATAGAGGTTAAGAAAGCACATTTAGAAACCAAGAATGTTGTCAAACACCTCGATCATGTCATTTAAAAGATATAGTAGACCGAGGATAAGTTCCACCCTGAATTAATCATGGTACATGATGCTTCTATCACCAATAAATTGGGCTACCTTACACAAATGAAATCACTCAGAGTTCAGGCGCAATATTCAATTCATGATTGACACACATTTTCCCAGTATTTTCACAAACTGGTGCCTCACATATACCAAAATTATTTCGCTAACTTTCTACAACAACTAGCACACCAATTGACTCCCTCTTCTCCTTATCGATAAAGATTTCAATTTTTCATCACAAGTATATCTAAGTCAAAATTTTCGATTGTCGGCCATCATTCATCATATCCTAAAATTGAAGTAGAAGGAGCATATGCTTTGCGATTGGACAGAGGTGTTAACATTATGGACCCTCAAGTACACCTTTATACTTGGCCAGAAACCATACCATATGAAATGGCTATCCATATAGATAATAAATATGAGAAAACACATCCAACGACATTAACAACAAAATCCCTATAAATTTAGCAAGCAACCATAGAAGATCTAGAAAATTGATTGGTCCAATTAATTCTCTGTCTTATTCAAAAATTTTGTATTCTCATTCTTTGAAAATGTTGTAATTGTAATAGTCATAATCTCCCTATTTCTTTGGATGAGCAAGGATTTGAGGTGGGGGGAAATGTTG
>ML804553.1:239833-261991 GCA_009831015.1 Picea engelmannii | reverse complement strand
TTTTTTCATATAAATGTCACTTTTAATTAAAACTAGACATTACTTAAGGGGTTTCCCCCAAGGGTAGGTGTAGACCCAAAATGAAACGTGTTCCCAAGATTAGTCTGAGGGAAGAAACTCTTGGGACTAGAGGTATGAATAAAGGAAAAGTCTTCCAATCGTGGGTAGCTTACCCAAGAGACATGCTCCCCCAAAAAGGTGTGTTAACCCATGGGAAATTAAACCTCCCCGACGTACTGCTTCTCCCATCCTGATTAGGGACAGCCTCAAAACCACTAGGAATGTTGCATCYAAAAGGTAAACGAGCACTTGATAATGTTAAGACACTCATAGGAATGGTGGAGATGGAAGAAATTCCACCCCCGTGCCGAAACCAAGGCTCGACCCCCTACTAGAAGAAGATCTAGTTGCAAGCATAGAAATTGATGGGATGGGCATAAGAATTTCAAGAAGACAAATAGATCGAAAAGAGGACACGGTCGGTGTCCCCCAGATAGAGGGACCTGCAGAAATGGGCATAGATGGTGTAGGTCTAATGGTGCTCAAGGATGGTAATGTGGAAATCACTTAGATGCTCCCTGTCCCACTCATGGATGGACTTGATGGCTCAACCACACTAGATGAACCACTTGGACCCGAAATGGTGTGAGGGTTGTTAAACAAAGAAAAAGGTTCACTAAAAATTTCCCTTATTTGGACAAGTACGAGTGTGTATGGACTAGTCAAAGGAGGGTTAGGTTAGGTGGAGGACTTTCGTTAACCACTTCCACTTCAACGAGACCAGTCTCCTCAAATAAGAGATTGGACTCTTAGAATTAATGGTCACCTATTTCACATCACTTGAGAGGTGGTTGTACCTTTGTGATGGGCTCAAGTCCTCGTAATCAATGGGATTGATGCAGTGATTTAGCCATGGTGAAAATTATATGTGCAATTCAAAATAAAATCCAACCTAAGGTCGATGTAGACTCGGAATCAAAGAACACACCCCTAAACAAATCCAAGACAACAACAAGAAAACCAATGGCTCAGGGGGGCTTCTAAAAACTGACCCTCTAGGGGAGATGAAGTCCCCACAAGATTGGCTAGCGAAGGTATGAAGAAAAATTATGATAAATTACGCAAAACAACCCTAATTGGTGAAAATACCTTTTATTAAGGCGAGCACCCTTTGGGAGAATTAATACCATGATTGAACATCTTCCCTAGGTACTTCAAGAATGTCCCACCTACAGTCACATGTATAACTACATAGGAATGGTCACTAAGGCCACCACCTCGCAATCAATCACTGGACGAACAATCACAGGTTCGACCACACGTAAGGGAAGGGTAACTAAGCCTGAATCCTTGAGGGTGTTACCTCACACAGAGGCATGACACCAACGAAACCCCCATATACATAGTAAATGAAGTGATACCCAAAACACCAAAACAAGCAGAGAGGGGTAATGTCCCTACTTTCCTCGATGTGACCTTGTGCTTGACTCCTATGTTAAAGGAGCTTCTCGACACACTAGTTGCAAAAATGGATTCTACAATCATTAATGAATATAGGTTTAGTTTTGGTGGCCTTGGAGAGTTTACTCTTCAATCCTATTCCAAAGCCCTAAGTATAACTAATGTTGGTTTGCTAGCAAAAAAATAGTCTAATTGATTTTAATTTACTAATATTTTCTAATGGATGTTTTTATGTCAATGGATGAAACTTTAAGTGATGCCATGACTCTTCACCAATCAAAGAAATGCAATGATGTCAATGCAAATTGTTCAATTCGATGAATTCTAGCCATGGGAGGGAAATAGACCTTCTTCTTTGAAAATTTCACTATGCAACATCACAATCACCAAGAAACCATGCAAGAAAAATCAAAACCAAATTCTGAACTAGATCTCAAAATCAAACACATAAATTCTCTTTGATGTAAATGCTCAAAAGCATTATGCATGCAAAATTGTACTATTGCCTTTTCAATTGGAATGCAAAAAACTTCTTAATCAAATCAAGAAAACAGATCTACAAACCAAAAACTAGAAAACAACAATGAATGGTTGTAGAATTTTGGTAGTAATTCACCAAAGCACACTCTTATGTCTCTACAAGATCAAAAACCCAAAACTTGGGAAAAAAATCTAATGAAGATCTAGAGTTTGGGAGCATAAATTTGCAGGGGTTGTAGTGCACTCTATATTTACCAGAAACATATGATATAAATTTGCAGGGGTTGTAGTGCACTCTGTATTTACCAGAAACATATGATATAATATTGGTGGGCCTAGAAATAGTAGTAATAGTGCTACTGCTTCCTTGACTTGTTACTTTAATTGTCAACCCAGGGTTCATACAAACTTGAGAGGTGTTGTGCAAAGTATATGCAAAGTGCACTGATAATGGTCTATGTATGAAACTAATCAAAGTGATAATTGCAAGAAATCTGAGTGTAACTTGTGCATGAAATATGAATTGTATGAAAAACTTAAGCTACTTGGGTGAATAGAAGCACACCAAATGAAAGAGAAAATGTTCTATATTCAGTAAGGATATTTAGTCTAATTCCATGAAAGAAAACACACTGAGATATAAGCAAAAATCAAATTGATTATAAAGTGAGGAAACTAATTATGTTGCATGAAAGGAAATTGCATGGAAGAAGATGAACTATTGCATAGATTGAATGAACCTAATTGTGCCTAACCCTTGAGCCAATATCAAGCCATGTGATATCTTATTAACTATTTCTAACTTCATAAAAGGATGAATAAGAAATTCAAGAAACTTGAGCTAAAACAATCCTACGTGAAATTTCTACAAGAATTGTAACAGTTCTACATGAACTATAACAGTCCTATAGGAAACTTCTATAGGATAACTAGAAGAGTCCTAAGAAGCTTTCAAAAGCCTTCGAAAGCATAGATAAAGATATATTCAAATACAATAAGATGTAAGTGAAATTTTTATCCTTGATAAGATACCCTTGCGCATCCCAATAGGATTCCAACCCTTTTCTAGAGGAAACTTGTTGAAGATAACAATTGTTAATAGTCTCAACAGAAGTTAGAGATTTATATGCATGACTATATAATATTTTAAGAGAAATAAAGAGACTAAATTGTAACACACTAACATGCAAGAAAAATGAGAAATTACAATAGGGCCCTTTAGCCCTCTTGAATGGGCCCTACCTATGTAGCACAAGGAACCTTTAAAACTCTAATGAGATAAGAAAAAAAACATATATATTGATCAAAATCAATTGTACATCAAGAGAAGAGCCCCAAGTCTCAACAAAATCTTCTTAAACAAAACTCTAACACAATATTCAAAATTATGTCTATCTTCCCCTACACTAAAGGCCTATGGGTGAGTGCATAGTTGGTGGATGAAAAGGTGGCAAGGGGGTCAACAAGATTGCACACACACATGAACGCGTGTGTGTTCTCAAGAATGAGTGTGCATTCCTAATCCTATAGGTTTTGCAAGGCCCAAAACTCCAGTCAACATGCCATGTAGGTTCGTCAGGAGGAACACACACACATTTTTAAGAATGCATACAAATTCCTAAGAATGCATGAGTGTTCCTAGGAATGCACACGTGTTCCTACTGTGCCTGATTTTTAAGGGACTACGAGCATATATTGTGATCATTTTCACATTGTTCCTCACTATTTTTTCAATTGGAGAAATAAAAAAAGACTAATAGAGGAGTGAAACTTGGAATCTTTCCACCGTGTCCATTGCAAGAAAGGTATGGTTGACTTTTTGTTATTTCCTCTTGGCTTTAAAAAAAATACAAAACAATTAGTCATGGGTTATGGATATAAATCCCAATGATATTGAAAACTTATTAACTAAATTCACTACACATAATTAATACTTGAATGTAAATCTCTCAACAATTCACTAATCTTGTATAGGTTTTTCTCAAGTTTATTATAAAGATAACACATAGTTTTTCTTTGTTTTACACAAAATTATGTTAATGATTTTGTTGAGATAAAATGAAATTGTTGTTTTCAATACCTTTGTCATAAGTCCACTTATTAATTTTCCTTTTTAAAATACAACATATATTATAAAATGGAACTCGGAGACAATGTAAACCGCCAACCAACACACCAAGGCGAGGAAAATCCCAACCCACCACAACCACTCATATAGATTTAATGAGAAAAAAAATGAATATGGATCTATATTATTAACACAGAGATACAATGAACAATAACAGAGATACAATAAAACTTGGCTTCTATTCAATAAAGTAAAATGTTGAAACTGTAAAATGCAGACTGAAACAAGCTTGCTAAAATGGTGGTGGCTTATCTCTGAGAAGAGATGTGATAGTTGCACTCATTCACAACAAGATCATTACAATGAGATTCCAAAATCCTTTTTACATCAATCATGAATTCGAAAACCCTAGAAATCCAAAAACCTAACCCTAGGAGATGAAGCACCAAAATTCATGTGGGCCCCGTTGGGGTAAGTTGGTAAATCAACTTCCCGGGGTCATAACTTTTGCATACGATCTCCATTTTAGCTGCACGATAGCCTATTGGAAAGGTCCATCCGAGGAATAAACATTATGTCGTCACATTTTGTCTTAATTAACAATGTGACTATGGCAGGCCCAAAAAATGTTTTTTAGGGCCTCAAAACGGACCCGAAAGTTTAGGACCCGAAAATCTAGAAAAAAAATGCCAAGATGAAAATTGAAACTGCCAAGATGACATTTGTATGTGAGCCAGTTGGAATATGTGGGTGGCCACCAATATCCACCTAGATCAATCCTACCGCTTTAGGAAGAAATGGTCTCCATTGCATTGAGTTCCCCCATTAGATGAGAAAATTTCTGTTGAATTTTTCCCTGGGTGAGCCATTTTCCTTGGTGCAGGAGTTTCCCTACTTTAACAACACAATAAAGATGAAACTTCTTTTGGCGAGTGCCCTTAACACCTGTTTCCACGATATTATCAATGGATTCATATTCCATGTAATCAGGTTTGATCTCGGTGTCAATTGTTCTGCTACCTCTAAGGTGTCCAATAATGGTGGAAAGTATGGTCGAAGGAGGTCCACATTAAACACGGGGTGCAAGCTAAGGAAGGTGGGAATGTTGAGCTCAAAATAATTTTCACCCACAACCTTGGTGATGGTATAAGGTCCATAGCGGATTTCCTTGTGATTCATCTTCATACTAGATAGATCCATAACTAAGACTTTGGGGGATTTGTCATCTCTGATTTTTTCTAAAAAAAGGGTTTCAAATCTATCCCAAGAAATTATAGTTTGAGGTTGTTACGGGAAGTACCATGTGGAGGCATTTCCCTCGACAGTGTAAGGAAAAATCCTACACACGACATCTTCATGTTCTACATTTCTAAGCCTAACAACCAACATAATTTTTTTATATGATCTTCAACTAATTGTTTGGAATCAGGGTCAAACTTAGGTAACCATTTTTCAAGATGCTTAGTTAAAGGATGTTGTGGTCTTGGGACAAAAAAAAACATCTTGGACAAGCCAAGGCCTGGCAAGGTTATTTTCATTAGCCATCTAGGCTGAAGTTTGTGAATTATTTGAAGTTTGAGATCATTCATCAGATGAACTTTCTTCGTTAGAGGATTCTCCTCCTGATGGAGGTGGAGAAGGGTCGGGTGGTGAAGGAGGTATACCATATCCCCCAACACCTAGAATAAGTGTTCTGGTGTGGGGTGATTGTGGTACCCCTATTTCTAGTTGATCTTGATACAAAGGATTAACAACTCCAACTACAATATCAATTTCAGATTGGTTAGTTAATATGTTGTGCATCCTGTAATTTGGTGTAATAGTGATAGGAGGATATTCCCAATGATCGAAAAAATCAAGAGGTTGAGACAATTGGTCACCCAGCTCCCTGAGTTCTGCCAAAGTATCGTGAGTTGTTATTAATGATTGGTGGGATTTTTCGAGTATCTCATGTAATTCAAGTCTTTGAGGAAGAAGTGTCATAGGTTCGACAGGAATGGATGGAGAATGTTGGTCAAGTGGAATAACATGCTCAGTTTCAGATGTAGTGGTTGTGTTAGATACAACAGTGGAGTCTAAGCGACTACGAGTTCTAACTGGAGAGCGATTGTTAGGAGGTGGTTTTCGTCCTCCATGTGCCATTAATATCTATCAGACCATCCTTCTAGCACCATTTGTTGATGGGAATATGTGAACGCTCATCAACTATAAGGGGATTCCAGTTTGAGGTTGTCAAAGTTAACCTAAGCCGTTTGAAGTAACTCACCCTAACGGGTTTAACAACTCTCTTATCCGATAAAGGGATCTAATCTAAACTACGAAAATAAAATAACTAAATATTCATTAATGAAGACCTACTATATACATACATTATTCACACTTTTTATATACAAAATATACAAATAAACATGTACAAAATTTACGAGAAACCTTGTAAACTAAGGTTGTAAAAGAGAACCAAATCTCAGGCAAACTTAAAATAGATTGGAAACTAATCTAGAACACACTATTAATCTAATTTTAACCTTGAAACTAAAAGAGAAAATAATTGAATGTAAATGATAATGTTTTAACTTAAATGAACAAAACATTTAAGCTTAAATGTTAATCTACATTCACAAAAATTAAATAAATCAAAACAACAAAAGGAAAACTCACTAACCTATAATTGGCCAGTGTTTACAGAGAAATTTTGATTGTACCTTCTTGTATAAAATTGCTCGAGCAACCTATTTGTTAAGAGAAATCTATGGCAGAAGGTTGTGAAATACCAATATTATGAAAGTTCCTAAAAAAAGTTACTTCAACTGACAATTAAAATTTCATTTATGATGTAGAAAGAACAAATTTTAAATCTGATCCTTTGTGAAGTTATAATAGACCATTTGACAATAACAAAATAATTTCAATTGAACAATTAAGTCATTGCAAGTTCAAAGTATATGAATAAACTCAATATAATTTAAGAGTTGCATCAAAATGACACAATCACAAGGACCTTAATAATTGAGATAATGAGCTAGAAATTGAACAGAATTAACATATAAATGATAACAATTAACAATGCATTGAAAAAATAGACTAAAGCTGAGTTTTAATCAATCCACTATTAATCATTAGAAGAATATGAACCATAAAGACATATATTATAATGAGAGAAAAACCATTAGACTCACAGGGAAAAAGCCTTAAGTCACGTATAATTCCATATCCTTCAAAATAAGCATTGATCCATTGTCCTTGAATTTTCACCATGTCTTGACTTCAAAACAAAATGAGTATTTAAACAAAATGGTGATTAACATTCATATCTGCAAGATAGAGGTAAATCTTTTAAAAATAGAGAGGTTTGAATATCAAATCCTAATCCGAGTTTATAATAACAATGTTTGTAACAACTTGTGCAAAGTTTGTTATGACAACCAAAAATATATCACCCACTATTTTGAAATAGATTCTATTACTAATAAAAAAACAAAACACCCCATGATCTCCAATATCCAGGAAACGTAGATGGCATCCTTCTGTTTATTTAGAGACTTGAAAATAAAAATAAAATTTAATTAGATATCATATCAAACTGAATTAAGACTAGCTACATAATCTATGATTTTGTAGTTGGTCTAAGAAAAATAATCATAATAATAAAAAAAAAACTAGTGCTAAAACGAAACAAATTCAACAAAAACAAAGCCATAAATATCGTTACCCAAATTAAGCATTTGAAACTGAAGATGTGTGCATTTTTTATCCAATAATAGTATTGGCGTTCGTTTTTTTTTTAATGATAATTTCTCTAGAATTTCTGGGATTTTTATTTGCCGAGACATTCTTTGTTGTGTTTCATTCTTCAATTTATGGTTATCCCTTTCAAATTCCTTGTTTTATCCCATTACCTGGCTAAGGCGCATTTGTAAATATGAGACATCCACGTAATACCTGTGTGCCCATGCTAGGCAGTCATGACAACACTCGGGTTCCAAATTTAGGATCGACTGTTGTCGGTGTGTGTCCGAGGGTTTTTCTTCAACAAGTTTCACTTTTAAATCAGCCTGAATGCCTAAGAACCCTTCACAATTTTGAAGAGAGGGAGGCATATTTGAAACAAAGTCATATTGAATGTGACTTACTTCTTCACAATCTCCACTACTATTTTTGGAAGAATATTGATATTCTATTATTATCGTTCGAATTGGGCTCTCCCTTTGTCTGTATTTATTTCTAATCATCCTGGACAAAATGTGATCGACCCTTTATTCTTAAAATCAAACTCAGAGATATCCTGAAGTTGTCTGGTTTGTTTACCCTATTCCTTGGGTTTCTCTTCAATATTTTGACACATGAACTGTTCTTGTTGATCAACATAACCCAGTGGTTGGTTCTTCAACTGGTTGAGGATTGTTTCTAGAGACTTTTGGGAACAAACCATTTTTATTTCCATCTTGCTCGTGCTACAAGAATTACGTCTGCTTGGCCATCAAGAGACACAATGGGATAGTCATGGAGTTGTATCTCAATATGAACCTCCTGAGGCAAAGTCTAAGGAGAAATTGATTCTTCAACGACCTGAGTTAAATCGATGATAGGGTCATTATGTTGAGGCAAGAACTGATTCCTTACCAGAAAGTTTTCCTGGTTGTACCATGTGCTAGTAAGATGAAATTAAACTAAGGTACGAATGAGACCATGATGAAATAGTCTGGTTTCAAAGTTTTGACTTAGTCACTGGTAAAATTTAGACTTTTTTGCAGATTCCTATGTAGATAGAAGGGTAGGTTTAAATAAAACCCCTGAAAGGTCATGAGCAATCAAATGTGGAAATAGAAAACAAGGTCGTAGCGTCCTTCATAGGTAACAAACTATTTAATTACCAACAGGAGACTATGCCATTTGCTATGAAAGAGTTCTATTGGCATACCTTTAATGTGGTATCACAAACTTTTTGATGCCAATAGAGACTTCCATGGGATATTTTTCACTTTCATGCTTTTGAACCACTTATCCCCTTACTGAGGAAGACCTGTGGCCCAAGCAATAAATTCCTCATCAACCTACAACTAAACATCCCCAACCTTAACCTTGGTACCATCAAAATTTTTGGCAAATTCTCTGGCCACTTCGATGTTAATTCCATTAAACGATTGTACAAGCCCTAACCAACCAACCTTGGAGATCCTATCAGTCATGTCATCATAAGTTAGTAACATTTGCAACCCATTTGGCTCTATACTCACTACAAGGGCCATAAGATTTTTGGAGGGTTAGCAACTAAGGCGGACTAGAACACAGACATGTATTTTTTGTGAAGGTAAGAACACTGTAGATGCAACAAACTAAACCCAAAAGTAACAGAGGAAGTCAGATTGACATACCTGATGACAAACGAAAATCGAAGGAGCTGGGGATGTCCTAAAACCTTCCAACACTTAAAATATTGATTACCTCCCGTAAAACAGAGGATAGGAGGGTTCAAAACAGAGAGACTCATGTAATCCTTATGGCCTGCCACAAACCCTTGACCTGAATTTGAGGAAAATAACATGGTAAAAGTAATGATTTCGTAGACAATCAAAAGGTCGGGCTGAGGTATAGGAATATCATTGAAAAGCATCGGGCGATACAAGATTGGAATGATCAAAGATATGTTGAGATTTTTAGAGAGGGATAGGTTTTACAAAGACCATTTTCTTTAAAATTAGTTTGTCTTAGTTTTCAACAAGGTTTAGTCTAATCTTGACCCTCATTATATGTTAAGAGGTTTATTTTAATCAATGTCACATATTTGCTTTTAAATTGAAGTTTGGATCTAGGGAAATATATTATACTTAGGTTCACGAACCTTCAAACAAAACATAATCCTAAGACCTTCTTCATGTACATAAGATTAGGGAGGACAAAACATAATCTTTGATCCAAGCAAGGGGATAACGTCGACAGATTTTGACCAACTATTTGCACAAAAAGAGTCTTTAATTTCAGGCTTTGCAATCATGAAATTAAAGAGGGAAAACAATCATTATGTCTCAAAAAAACATACTCTCATTAAAGTAATAGGTAAGAGTTTAAGAAATATTGACTAGAATTAAAGCAACACATTTTCACAAAAGATATGTCAGTTTGACGAATACACATCCTAGATAGTGAGTAAAAGATGATTTTGTATTTCAAAAGACAATGCAGAATAAGGTGCTAGTTGGGCAACCAACATGTCCAGACGAGGTAGTCTCCTAGCCTTCTCTTGTTAGCATTTCACTTATATAGCATATTTTAGATTAGAGTTGATTTCTGGGTGACATTCCGTCTGTTGTGGTTTTCCCCTAGCCATAGAGAGATTTTCTTCATAACACCAAGAAGGGAATCCTATCATTCTCGTCTGATTCCATGGTGAACTTAATGTCTTCATAGAGACAATTAAGGTTCTTGAAGAATTTGTTTAGTTCTTCTAATCCATGTGTCATATTTCATTGGTATCATCCACATATCTCTTCCGTCTTGTTGAATTTAGGGGATATGTGTCGAGTGCTCTATTCCAAAATTTCCCCATGAAGAGATTAGCAGAAATGGGAGATAGAGAGGATCCCATCATTACACCACTTGTTTGATCATAGAATTCTTCTTGAAAACTAAAGAATGTTACCAAAATGTGCACTTCTTCTAACTTTTCAATTTCATGGTTAGTAACCTTCTTAACCTCCTATATTGCTTCATTAAGTTGGATATTTTTGAAGAACAACATCAAAACTGATGAAGATATCCTTAGGCTCTACTTTCTAATTCTTAAAATGATTCTTTCTAAGTCATTGAAATCCTTAATGAAAGAATCAATATTTCCTACAAAGGGACCCAATATCTTTCCTACATACTTTTCCAATTCATAAGTCAGAGAGTTGATTGTGTTGACAATAAGTCTAAAACTCTATCTTTATGGATTTTTGGAAGACCATGTATTATTGAGGTTATTTTGTAGATAGGAAGCAGTCTCTTTTTTTTTTTCTTTCATCCAAAATGAATCCTTTTTTCACCTTTTTTACTTCCTTGATTATCATGTTTCTAGAAAGCTTCCTATTACTACCACACAAAGTGAGGTGCTCCATAATTTTAGCATTATAATCCCCTCAATTCATAATCATAACTTCTCTACCTTTGTGAACTTTCAAAATGATCAAATCCCTATTGCTTCTCATATTCTTTAGAGTCTTGTATTCTTCACTACTAATATTTTTTCTACKTGGTTTTATTATTCTCAAAATCAATGCACAATCTCGTCTAATACTCTCATTTCCCTAATCAGCTAGAAATTGAATGCTAGCTTCTATACAACAAATAGTGATATCTACATACCATATATATAAAAAAAATTCATCATCTTTTTAAATAATAAAWATACAAATTTGTATTTATTTTATTTCCATTAATATAAACTTAATATAAACTTATACAAATATTTATAAAAACAACACAGGGAAAAAAATACCCTGGTAAATTCCAACATAACCGAGTATTCGGCATACATATCCTAATTGCTCGCTGATGGGTCCTCCCGGGCAAATCTTTTATTCATATTTATATTAAGTAAAGCGTACAAACAGTGGTATCATCGTTATTGACAATTAGTGCAACCACATGACGTGGGTTTAATTGAACACGTCCCACCGGAGCAGACTGATCCGTAACAACATGAAGTTTCAGTACAGTTTGTATTCCCTGCAGCGCAACACTTACAACTCGAGCATTGTGAGAAGGCTGCCAGCTTTCTTCCACTGCCCATTTTCAATGCCACCTCGTACCCACTCTCGCTTACAGGAAACAAACGATTGTCTTCATTCCCCACCACGGCTTGGACCCCATTTTGCTGAATTCCCTACAATCAAAATGGGGGACTGGATATTTATTGCTATTCAATTAATAGTCTGTTTTTTATAACAATCTGATCGATAGAAATTGGTTTGGAGAAACAAATTGAGTAAAAGAATAAATGCAACTTGCCTGTTTTTCTTTCAGTAATTCAGCATAACCAAACTCTGCATCTGAAAATTAATTTGCACATGATTAAATCATGGGAAAATCTATGTTAATAATTATACTGTAAAAATTAGTAATAATAATAACAATCTATTTTTAAGTTCACCGTCAAGCTGAACTCTTAGGAGGAAACACATGTTTTTAACCATTAATACAACGATCCCCTAGCCCCTCTGGATCGTTACAGAAAGTGAATTAACAAAAAGAATGTGTCCAACTAATCTTTAGTTGGAAAGTGAATTAACATACTGTGATGTTTCTCTATAGATTCAAATAAACTAGATTGAAGCAAAAAATATATATAAAATACACTTCTTATGAATTTCAATGGTTTAAAGACTGGAGAATTGATTAACAGATTTGGATTAAAATGGATTTTCACGTTACCGAGAGGTACCTGGTAATATGAACAGTACCAAAAAAACAAACAAAATCTGAAATTGTCTTTGATCCATGCCGTCTTGCTTGAGTCCCAAGGCACTGGTCTAAAACCGATCAAAATTATGATTGAGTCTATTCAATTTAACGAGAGAATGTTGCCTCGTGATTCCAGATACAGCAACGTGGCTGCAATGGTTGCGATCGATACGGGTCAAGTCGAGCCTTATCAAGAAAGATAAATCGCGGGCATGCTGGCCAATTTGTCTGTTAAAAAAAATTTAAATCGAGTTCCAGAAGTCTTAAAAAAGAAGGCCAGTTCAAACCTGGTCATTGGGTTTCGTGGAGAAACAAGGTTAATCGCGAGGATGGTATCCAATTAGTCGTGAGCTTTCCCGGTGCCATCTGTATAACAGATTGCTTTTTTTTCTTCTTATATTTTTTAAGTAGTATAAACGTTTTACCTTTTATTTTGGCAGTTTTTTAGTGATTTTTTCAGTTTGATTTTGTCTGAAATCTAGTGAGGAATGATTGAATCTGCATATTTGAGTGGTTAAGTTTGTATAATCCAAATATCTTACTGTTTTTCAGCACATTGAATTTATTTATACATTCAGAAATACAATTTAAATTTAGAGCATGGTACTTAATACTTGATAAGTTGCTACTATAAATTAGATCTCTCTTTTGTTTCATGTTTAGAAGTAGTCTCTAAAACTTAGTACTTTGTCTTGACTTTTTATTATGGATTATTCTGTAAACAATGAAGTTATGAACTTAAGAACATCATATAACAATTTACCTTTGAAGTTTATGATTGATGTTATGATGTTTCTATGATTCATATTATGATGCTTTAATGTTGAGTCCCACAAATGCTTATGATTGATGTTATATGTATAGTATGTAGTATGTACTAAATGATTGATGCTTTAATGATCATCGATTCATCACTAATCAATTAGTTAAATTATCTTATATCTACATTTTCATGTTTTTTGCAATTGATTCTCTCTCTCTATATATATTAATTATATAAAAAACTCTATCTAAACTATGAAAATAAAATAAATAACTATTCATTAATAAAGACCTATTATATACCTACACTATTCACACTTTTTTATATACAAAATATACAAATAAATAGGTACAAGATTTACAAGAAACCTTGTAAAATAATATTGTAAAAGAGAACCAAATCTCAGTAAAAATTAAAATAGATAGAACATACTACTAATCTAATTTTAACCTTAAAACTAAAAAAAAAAAGAAATAAATGTAAATGATATTGTTTTAACTTAAATGAACAAAGTATTTAAGATTAAATGTTAACCTATAATGACAAGTATTTAAAAGAAAACTTTTGAAACAAGTATTTAAAAGAAAACTTTTGATTGTACCTTACTGTATAAAACAACTCCAACAACCTCTTTGTTAAGAAAAACTTATGGGAAAATGTTGTGAAATAAAAAGATTAATGTTGTGAAATACCAAGATTATGAAAGTTCTATAATAGTCACTTCAAGTGACAATTAAAATCTTATTTATGATGCAGAAAAACAATTTTTAAATCTGATTCTTTATGAAGATATAATAGAGTATTTGACAATAAAAAAAGAATTTTAATTGAAAAATTAACTTATTTCAAATTTAAAGTATACAAATAAATTCAATATAATTTAATAATTTAATATTTGTATTAGAAATTGAACATAATTAACATATAAATGATATCAATTAACCATACATTGACAAAGTAGACTAAAGTTGAGATTTTATCAATTCACGATTAATCACTAGAAAAATATGAACCATAACGACATATATTATAATGAAATAAAAACCATTAGACTCACAGGGAAAAAGCCTTAAGTCACGTATAATTCCATATCCTTCAAAATAAACATTGATCCATTGTCCATAAATTTTCACTATGTATTGAGTTCAAAACAAAATGAGTATTTAAACAAAATGGTGATTACTGGATAGAGGTAAATCTTTTAAAAATAAAGAGGTTGGAATATTAAATCCTAATCTAAGCTTATAATAACAATGTTTGTAACAACTTGCGCAAAGTTTGTTATGGCAATCAAAAATATATCACCCACTATTTTGAAATAGATTCTATTACTAATTAAAAAAACAAAACACCCCACGATCTCCAATAGCCAAGCAACATAGATGGCATCCTTTTGTTTATTTAGAGACCTAAAAAAAAAAAAATTAGAAATCATATCAATCTAAATTAAGACTAGCTACAAAATATATGGTTTTGTAGTTGGTCTAAAAAATATCATAATAAAAAAAAAACAATTAGTGTTAAAACGAAACAAATTCAACGGAAATAATGCCATAAATCTCATTACCCAAATTAAGCATTCAAAACTAAAGATGTGTGTATTTATGATCCAATAGTAATAATGGCATTCATTGATTTTTTTAATCATAATATTTCTAGAATTTCTGGGCTTTTTCCTTGCCCGAGACATTCTTCGTTGTGTTTCATTATTCAATTTTCGGTTATCCCTTTCAATTTCTTTATTTTGTCTCATTACTTGGCTAAGGCGCATTTGTAAATATGGGACATCCATGTAATACATTTTTTCCCATGCTAGGTAGTCACAACATTACTCAAGTTCCAAATTTGGGATCAACTATTATCGATTTGTTTTCGGGGGTTTTTCTTGAACAATTTTTTCTTTTAAATCAGCCTAAATTCCAAAGAACCCTTCACAAATTTGAAGAAAGGGAGGCATATTTGAAACAAATTCATATTGAATGTGACTGTTTTCTTCACAATCTCCACTTGTGTTTTTAGAAGAACCTTGATCTTCTATTGTTATTGTTTGAAATTTTCTCTCCCTTTGTTTGTATTTATTCTTAAAATAGATCTCACATATATCCTGGAGTTGTCTGGTTTTTTTACCTTGTTTCTTGGTTTTCTCATCAATCTTTGGACACATGAGTTGTGCCTGCTGATCAACATAACCCAATGGTTGGTTCTTCAACTGAATAAGGACTGTTTCTAGAGACTTTTTGGGAACAAACCCTTTTCTTTTTTGTGTCACTCGTGCTATAGGAATTACGTCTGCTTGGCCATCAAGAGACATAATGGAATCGTCATGGAGTTGGATCTCAATATGAACCTCCTGAGGAAAAGTATGAGGAGAAATGGATTCTTCAACGACCCGAGTTAAATCGATGATAAGGTCATTATGTTGAGGAAAGAATTGATTCCTTACCAAAAAGTTTTCCTAGTTGTCCCATGTGCTAGTAAGATGAAATTCAAATAAGGTACAAATGATACCATGATGAAATAGACTGGTTTCATGGTTTTGACTCAGCCACTGGTAAAATTTAGAATTTTTTGCAGACTCCTATGTAGATAGAAGGGTAGGTTTAAATGAAACCCCTAAAAGGTCATGAGCAATCGAATGTGGAAATAGAACACAAGGCCATATCATCCTTCACAGGTAACAAACTGTTTAATTATCAACAAGAGACTGTGCCATCTGCTATGAAAGGGTTCTATTGTCATACCCTTAATGTGGTATCACAAACATTTTGATGCCAACAGAGACTTCCACTGGATATTTTTCACTCTCATGCTTTTGAACCACTTATCCCCTAACTGAGGAAAACCTATGGCCTGAGCAATAAATTCCGCATCAACTTGCATTTGAACATCCCCAACCTTAACCTTGGTACCATCGAAATTTTTGGCAAATGCTCTAGCCACTTCAATGCTAAATCCCTTGAACGATTGTACAAAACCTAACCAACCAACCTTGGAGAGCTTATCAGGTAATGTTTGCAACTCGTTTGGCTCTATTCTCACTACAGGGTCCATAAGCTTTTTGGAAGGGTTAGTAACTAAGGTGGACCATAACACAAACATGTAGTTTTTGTGAAGGTAAGAACACTGTAGACACAAAAAACTAAACCCATAAGTAATGGAGGAATTCGTACTGACATACCTGATGAAAAATGAAAACCGAAGGAGCTTAGGACATCCTAAGACCTTCCATCACTTGAAATCTTGATTAGCTCCCGTAAAATAGAGGAAAAGAGAGTTCAAAATAGAGAGACTCATGTAATCCTTATGGCCTGCCACAAACCCTTGACCTGAATTTGGGGAAAATAACATGGTAAAAGTAATGATTTCATAGACAATCAAAAGGTTGGGCTGAGGTATAGGAATATCATTGAAGAGCATGGCGCGATACAAGATTGGAATGATCAAAAGATATGCTGATACTTTTAGAGATGGATAGGTTTTACAAAGACCATTTTATTTAAAATTAGTTTGTCTTAGTTTTCAACAAGGTTTAGTCTAACCTCGACCCTCATTATATGTTAAGAGGTTTATTTTAATCAATGTCACACATTTGTTTTTAAATTGAAGTTTGGATATAGGGAAACACATTATACTTAGTTTCTCGAACCTTCAAACAAAACATAATCTTGAGACCCCTTCCTGTACATAAGATTAGGGAGGACAAAACATAATCTTTGATCCAAGCAAGGGGATAACGTCGACAGAGTTTGACCAACGATTTGCACGAAAAAAGTCTTTAATTTTATGCGTTGCAATAATGAAATTAAGACGGAAAACAATCATTATGTCACACAAAAACATACTCTCATTAAAGTGATAGGTAAGAATTTAAGAAATACTAAATAGCATTAAAGAAACACATTTTTACAAAAGATATGTCAATCTGATGAATACACATACTGGGTAGTGAGTAAAAGATGATTTTGTATTTCAAAAGACAATGCAGAACAAGGTGCTAGTTGGGCAACCAACATGTCCGGACGAGGTAGTCTCCTAGCCTTCTCTTGTTAGCATTTCATTTAGATATCATATTTGATATTAGATTTGATTTATGGGTGTCGTTACGTCTGTTGTTGTTTTCCCCTAGCCATAAAGAGATTTTCCTCATAACACCAAGAAGAGAATTCTACCATTCTCGTCTGATTCCATGGTGAACTTAATGCCTTCATAGAGACAATTAAGGTGCTTGAAGAATTTTTTTAGTTCTTCTAATCCATGTGGCCATATTTCATTGGTATCATCCACATATCTCTTCCATCTTGTTGGATTTAGGGGATATGTGTCGAGTGCTCTTTTCCAAAATTTTCCCATGAAGAGATTAACGGAAATGGGAGACAGAGGAGATACCATCATTACACCACTTATTTGATCATATAATTCTCCTTGAAAACTAAAGGATGTTACCAAATTGCGTACTTCTTCTAACTTTTCAATATCATGGTTAGTAACCTTCTTAACCTCCTATATTGCTTCATTAAGTTGGACTTTTTTGAAGAACAACATCAAAACTGACGAGGATATCTTTAGGCTCTACTTTCCAATTCTTAAAATGATTCTCTTAAAGTCATTGAAATCCTTAATGAAAGAATCAATATTTCCTACCAAGGGACCCAATATCTTTCCTACATATTTTTCCAATTCATAAGTTAGAGAGTTGATTGTGTTGACAATTAGTCTAAGTAGAACTCTATCATTATGGATTTTTGGAAGACCATGTATTATTGGGGTTATTTTGTAGCTAGGAAGCAAACTCTTTTTTGTTCTTTCATCCAAGATGGATTATTTTATCACATTTTTTACTTCCTTGATTATCATGTTTCTAGCAAGCTTCCAATTGCTACCATGCAAAGTGAGGTGCTCCGTCATTTTAGCATTATAATCCCCTCAATTCATAATCATAGCTTCCCTACCTTTGTCAACTTTCAAAATGATCAAATCCCTATTGCTTCTCATATTCTTTAAAGCCTTGTATTCTTCACTACTAATATTTCTTCTTGGTGGTTTTATCATTCTCAAAATCAATGCACAATCTTGTCTAATACTCTCATTTCCCTCATCATCTAGAAATTAAATGCTAGCTTCTATACAACAAATAGTGATATCTACAGACCATATCAATCATCATAACCCTTTTTCCCTTTGGATTGATTCTAAAGTTCAATCCCAAGAGAGAAAATACAAGATAAAAAACCTTTATTAACACTCAATAATATTATAGTATAATTCTATAAAGCTCTTGAAAACATATATATATATATATATATATATATATATATATATATATATATATATATATATATATATATATATATATAAGTATCACTCAATAAATAAAAATTCAACTTTTTGTTATTTATTAATTAATAAAAATAAATTACAATCTAATCAAAAAATTAATAGAATTATTATCTTATGTTAATTATTAATTTAATATATTAATTTTCATAAATTAAAAAAATTACTTTTTTCTAATATATCCATATATCTCTCAGTCACCCTCATAGTGAGAGTGAAGTGAGAACTCTACTGGGTGAGATGGAACCTCAAAAATAATATTAAAGAAAACATAAATAAATTTTATCTCATATATCCTCACTCCCACCCTCAATCTCACAACTTTACAAATAATAAAATACAACTTTACAAACAATAATATTACCCTCAATCTCACAACTTTACAAATAATAAAATACAACTTTACAAACAATAGAAAAATATTATTATTTTTTTAACCTTCATATGCTTTAATTTGTGTTTACAATCAAATATTGCTCTTACAAAGTCCCTTAGAGTGTCAATCCATACATGCACATGGGATTGCCCCAGTCTTCAAATAGCTAAATGGTAAAGCATCCCAATGGCAAGGGACAAGTTGGTTCAATTCCTACGTTGTATGTTCAATGTTTTCACATCGTGTTACTTTCATAATTAATTGTAGCTAGGATTGCTATTACTTATTAGATCATGTACCTCACTTCTTAAATACTTTCGAGAGTATGTAACTCACTTTTTATTGCCAATCACAATTGTATATGGCACTGTGATTTATTAATGTTGTTATTTATTAATAGAACATGAAAATTAATAGTTATCAATTATATTTGTAATTGATCAATATTGTTATTTACTAATAGAAAATGAAAATTAATATTTATCAATTATATTTGTCATTGATTAATATTGTTATTTATTAATAAAACATGAAAATTAATATTTATCAATTATATATTTTTTACACAAGAAAGAGATTTATATATTAAGATAGCAGTGGTGTGACCACTGTGGAGAGATCTACAAAATTCAACCTTGCATTTTGTGTATGGGCTTCGAGATTACATGTAGTACTACTTTGATATAAAGTCTCGGGATTTCCATAACTTTTGAGAGTCCAATAAATGACTGAACATAGGCTGATATCCGACTTACCATGTGGCTGCCTGTAATTCAAAAGGAGGTTGTGCTCCTGCTTACAAAGAAAAAACCAAAGAGCCAAAAAAGAGCTAGTTTCAGAAGTGAGGAAAACCATAATTAAACCTTCTGGTGCGGAATGGTGGAACTTGCGCTCGAAGATGCCTTCACACCTACATTTGTCCATCGATTCAAGCCTGGGGCTTGGAGTTCTAGCTTTTCAATTCTTGCCTCCAATTCAACAATTTTGTTGTTAGTTTGTTGTGTTGTGTGAGTGAGAGCTTCGACCGCTTCCTCCCTGAGATGGATTAGGTATTCTTCCACCGTTTTAAACCTTCGACCGCCTTCCCCGTCCAAACGAAGTTGGAAGCCTCTGTGTGCGCCAGCTTGAGAATTTCAAGTTCCAGGGAGGGGGAAGGATTGGGAGGGGAGGCTGAATTGGAACTGGACGCCATTGCGCAAGCAGGGGCAATGGACACTAACCAGGTAGGGGACCAAGCCGAATCAGATGGGCAAGAACGAGCAGGGGGAGGGGCTGAGAGCACCAACCAAGCGAGAGACCAGGCAGTATCGAAAGACCGAGATAGGCAAGAGTAGGACACGACCTTCCAGATTTTAACAACACTTCGAATGTGCGTTGCCATGAGATGAATCGGCCTCGTGCGAGTGCCATGCGGGAGGGAGATGGGTTCGGAGCAGAGCGACATAAGTGACGTGAGGCAAAGGACAGGTGAGTAGTGTTGAGGGGACGCGAACAGGTAAGTGATGTACCTTCACGCGGGGTAGGGGACAAACTATGGTGTCGCTTGAGGGCTGCCATGATTCGAGGAGTCCGGGAGAAACATGCGCCACATGCCCAAGAGGTCCAGCTGAGCGCCCTCCACGCGTCGTTAAGGGATGGGTCGAAGCATATAGTCCCATTAATGGAGAGCTGGCCCCTACTCAAGGGGGTGGTGGCTTTGATAGTCTAGTTTGCTTCACCATTGACCTGTTGAAGCACATGTTTGAAGTCGATTTTATGGAAGTAGTGTGAGAGCCGTAAAATTTTCTTGTAAATTTATCGAAGGTTCATTTGATTTGGCAGCATGTGAGTGACCATAGCTTGGATTAAAATTTGGGAGTCTCCTATCACCATGATGTCTCCTATCACCAAAAGCTTAGAGCTTCTGCAGTGTTGTTGGTTTCTTCTCATAACCCCAAGAGTAGACTAGTTCCCAAAATTCAGCAGGATCATAAATAGCCCCTCCCCCTCCTGCCGTCTCTAATATTTATTAATTATATTTAAGGGGGTGTTATTTCTCAATTTCAACACTTTCCATGAGAAGAAATATAAATAAGTTGTTTCTCAATTTTGACACTTTCCATGAGAAGGAATATAAATAAATTGTAAAACAATTTCCTTGAAAAAGGAGTGTTGAGTGCCAATATACATTTCAACATGTTTTTTTATCCTTATTAAAAAGGAATATATCTTAATTGTAGATAAATTTAGTTTATAAAGGAAGTGTTAGAGTATTAATTAATATTTAAATATAAACAACAACTTAAAATTTCAACATGGTTTTTTATTCTTATTAAAAAAGAATATATCTTAATTGCAGATAAATTTAGTTTATAAAGGAAGTGTTAGAGTATTAATTAATATTTAAATATAAACAACCTATTAACTTAAAGTGTGGTATGGTTTTGATAATGATTATAATGTTAATGATAAGAAAAATGTGTGAATATCCGAGACTTATAGTTTCATTTAGAAAATATAATAAAAATATTATAAAAAGTATAGAAATAAAATGAAGAAAAAATGATAATAAAAAATAGGAGGTAGTTGTTATTGCATAGAAAGTAGTAGTGATGTATATAGAAAGTAGTAGTGCAGTATATTTAGTTGTTTTAAGTATTTAATTTTAATAAACATAATGAAATTTTCATCATTATCATAATAAATTAATAAAAATTCATTTTTAAATAATAAAAAAATAAATTTGTATTTTTTTATTTTTATTAATTTTAATTTTAAAATAAATTTAGAAATATTTTTAATAAAAGATTATTTTTAAATAATAAAAAAATAAATTTGTATTTTTTTATTTTTATTAATTTTAATTTTAAAATATTTTTAATAAAAGATTAAGTATGGTTTTCTAGCTATTTTATAAATGGTTTTTTATTTCAATTAGGTTTATTTTTTGTTATTTAAAATCTATTTTTAAATGCAAAAAAAAAATAAAAAAAAATTAAATAAATAAAATAAAATAATTTAATCTACAAATCTAATAATTTCTTTGCTTATGGATACTCCGTGGCAAATCTTTTATTCATATTTATATAATATTAAGTAAAGCGTACAAACAGTTGTATCATCCTGTACAGATATTGGAAATGTGAGCATAGAAGCACATGTCCCTGGAGGCTTGTTATTAACAATTAGTGCAACCGCATGACGTGGGTTTAATTGAACACGTCCCACCGGAGCAGACTGATCCGTAACAACATGAAG
>ML804553.1:175864-202620 GCA_009831015.1 Picea engelmannii | reverse complement strand
GATTGTGTATTTCTTAGTGATCCTATCTTATGCTATTGTTATCTAGTGAAATGCAAAGAACTCTAATAATAGCTTAAACCTTAACATGGTATCAGAGCCAAGCTGAAGAGAGCATCTTTCACAAGAGAAAGTGAAAAACTTCATTGTTGTCGTACATGCAAATTAGGGCTTTTTTATTGAAGAAGTATTTCAACCCCAAAACCATCTAGAAAAGTGTGCCCTTCCTCAAGGATCACTTTGGCATCCTCAGCGCAACTTTTCAGTGGCTAGATCTCCCGAAAAGTGAAACCCTAGTTTTCACAAAGTACCAGAAAACCAGAAGTAACAGAAGTACCAGAAAACCAGAAGCACCAATCCAAAAATCCAGTGGTCAAGTTTGAGGGGGTACAAGTTGGATTTTTAGAAATCTGACTGCACCATCTTACTCGTCTCAGCTCAGTGCATCTATCCCCTGGATTAGAATTTCAAAATTTGAAGGTTGAAAAATTAGGGTTTCCTCATAAAACCCTAAGTTGCAGTTGCATTTGTAGTCACAAAACCAGTTGCAGTTGCAGCCGTAGTACCACTTGCAGTCACCCTTGAAGTTCTTAAGAGATGGTGATCATTACCACTACTACTAGATGGTGCCTCTACCTGCAAATGTTGTCAGAGGTATGCACTCACACATGTTTAAATGGTTAAGCTTTAAAGGGTATTTGTAGGAGAAGGGATCTCTTTCCATAGATCCAAAAGGATCTCAAGATCCAACACATTCAGAGGAATAATGCAACCCAGGTGTGATTATTCTGATATGCATCTATTTGATATGACATTATTTTGATCAGTGTTGCATGTTGTATCTATGACCATCATTCTAACCTTTGATCAAATTCTGAGTCAAGGTATTAGATGGATTAAAAGTTGAGATCATAGAGCTTATCCTCTAACCCAACCTTCTGTCAAGATAGTGTATTGTCTCAGTACAAAAGACAGGTTGAAGAAAGCACTTGTCATCTTGAGTGAAGGAGACTTGGAAGAAAAGCAAGCACTCGTTCTTGAGGAAAAGGCTCCAGGTCCTAAGAGAAACCTCGTGTGTTAGTTCCAGGTTGCCATGAAGGAATGTTCAATCAAAACACTATACGAGTGTCGACCTCATTTCATATTGTATCTCTTACTTTTGATCTTTGCTTTTGACAAGCCACGAGTGATAGCTCTAAAGGAGCTACTGTGATGATTACTCGTGCTATTGCTTTATCTACTATTATCAAAAGGATATTATTCTTGCTTGCTGTTTTGTTGACCTTGTTCCATGTCACAGGTAATAACCCCGAGGAAGCTATACTGAAGGTTGCAGAAGGAAACGTATTAAATGAGACATGAAGAAGACTATGTACATGACCATATACACTCATGTACCAAAGAATATGAAGAAGAATCTATCTCTTGATATTCAAAATATCTCATATGAAGATTGACTGAAAGGAGCAGAAGGCTCCAAAAATGTCTGAACACTAGAATGGGAAGCATAACTTGACTTGGTATTCAAAACCAAGTATACCTTGTAAGAGATGATGAAGTCCTTATAGACTCAGAAGAAATCGAGAGTAAGCCTGATCTAAGAAAGTATCAGATGAAGAGTCAACTTCCATGACTGGGAGACATATGCCATGAGAAGACTAGATCATAGCTTCGGAAACTTCTAGGAGATATTAAATCTCCTAGGAAGATTTCCTTGTTTCAGTGACAAAGAAGGAAGTTGGTCAGAAAGACTAGGATATGGATTCTTCCGTGAGAAGAGAAGTCAGTATTGACTTCCAATATTGATCTATACAGATCAAACATGTTGCAGATGTACAAAGCCTGATGTATGTCTAGAGGATTCTCCCAGCAAAAGGGAGAAGACTATGACTAGACACTTATTGAATAAATAGTTCCAGTATTTATGAAGACAACTAGAAAAACCATGATTAATATAAAGTATGAGATGTAGGGGGAGCAATCCCCATATTTAAAACTGAGTGGCAGTTGGTGCAATACACTAGTTGGTTCATGGAGACATGACTACAATGAAAGATAGAGTTACCTCCATGAAAGAAGAAGAGCTATCTTCAATATCAGTTATTGAGCCACTCTCAATTTAAGATGAAACTATTGTCGTGATAGAATAAGAGGAGTTACTCTCATATTTTAGCAGCCACAATGAGAATGAATCAATCATTCTCAGCCTCAGAGAAACTGTAGGTGCAGAGCCCCAGATTTTAGAATGAATAGTTGAAGAGAGAGTAGAGGACATACTCCCAGATAGTGAGACAGATAGTGCCTTACATAAAGCACATAGGGTGAGCACATAATTGTGCAGATTGAGTTGCAACTAAGCAAGTGTACTAGATTGGTACAATGTAATGAGAAAAATTGATTTGAAGATTGAAGATAGAAAGACTCATGTCTGCCATTTGAAGAAGGATATGTACGTGTTGAAGCAAGCTCCTAGAGCTTGATATGGCAGAATTGACAGTTTCCTGACGAGCTTTACCAAGAGTAAAAATGATTCTAACCTCTACTTCAAGGTTATGAATGATGAGCCGATGATATTTCTACTGTATGTGGATGACTTATTCTTAACTAGAGAATAAAATCTCATCACCAAGAGTAAGAAGAAGTTCGTTGCAGAATTTGAGATGAAAGACCTTGGCCTAATGCATTATTTCTTAGGTCTTGAGGTATGGCAGAGCCCAGAGAGAATCTTCCTTAACCAAGGGAAGTATGCAATAGAAATCCTGAAGAGATTTGATATATTGGAGTGCAAGTCCATGAATACAACCATGGAAGCGAAGCTGAAGCTACTGGTAGACACTTCGTCATATTTGATTGATGCCATGCTGTATAGACAGATCATTGGATCGCTGATGTACCTGACGAACACCAGACCAGATATATGTTTTTCTGTGAACACTTTGATTCAGTTTCTGGAAGAACCCATACATGTTCATCTAATTGCCGCAAAACATGTGATGAGATACCTTAAAGGTACATTGGATTGTGGTCTCAGTTATGATGGAGATCATGAGTTCACATTGAGTGGGTACACTGATTCAGATTGGGATGGAATTGTCTTTGACAGGAAGAGCACTTCATGATGCTATTTTAGTTTGGGATCAACCACGATCTCATGGAAGAGTAGGAAGCAATCCAACATTTCTCTCAGTACAATGGAAGTAGAGTACATTGCCGCATGTTCTGCCAGCTGTGAAGCCATATGGATTTGAAAGTTGTTGACAGGTCTATTTGACCTAGAGATGGAAGTAACCACGATCCTATGTGATAACCAGAGTTCCATAAAGATGACAGAGAATATTGTGTTTCATGATAAGTCAAAACACATAGAGATTTGATACCATTACATCTGTGACATGGTGCAGAGAGGAGCCATAAAGGTCCAATATGTTAGCACGGATGAACAAGTTGCCAATGTGTTGACCAAGCCTCTATCTCGTGTAAAGTTTGAGAACTTTGGAGATAAGCTTGGTATAGTCCAAAAGGACCTCCCTCGAAAGGGGGACTATTGTTGTGTTGAGATATGCCAGCCTAGTACTATGCTTCCAGCTTAATTGCTATGACGAAAAGCTAGTCTAGTACTGTGCTTCCAGCTTAATTGTTGTGTTGAGATACACCAGCCTAGTACTGTGCTTCCAGCTTAATTGTTGTGATGTAAATCCAGTCTAGTATTGTGCTTCCAGCTTAATTGCTGTGTTGAGATATGCCAACCTAGTACTGTGCTTTCAGCTTAATTGTTGTGACGAAAAGCCAGTCTAGTACTGTGCTTCCATCTTAATTGTTGTGACGTAAATAAAACCTAGTACTGTACTTCTAGGTTAATTGTTGTGTTGAGATATGCCAGCCTAGTACTCTACTTCTAGCTTAATTGTTGTGATGTAAAGCCAGTCTAGTATTGTGATTCCAGCTTAATTGTTGTGTTGTGATTCCAGCTTAATTGTTGTGTAGTGTGCTAGCCTTTAGCTGTGATGATGAGCCAACCTCGTGCTGTGATGATGAACCAACCTTGTGTTGTGATGATGATCCAGCCTCGTGCTATCATGATGAGCCAACCTCGTGTTGTGATGATGAGCCAGCCTCGTGCTGTGATGATGTGCCAACCTCGTGTTGCGATGATGTGTTGTTAGCTTAAGTGTTGTGATTCTAGCCTCGTGATGATGACATGCCAGCCTCGTGCTGTGATGATGTGCCAGCCTTGTGCTGTGATGATGTGTTTCCAACCTTTGTGTTGTGATCTTGCTGCTCTTGATGTTGTATCATCCTTGTGTTGTTATTGATGATGATGATGTATTAGTGTTATACTAATCCATGTTGATGCAGTTGGTGATGATGATGATGATGATGATGATGTTATTGGTGATGATGATACATCATCAAGAGCAATAACAACACAAGGATGATACAACCAAGGGGATGATAAGACCATGTAGTCTCCCATACATGTCATCATCCCTTTGTAATTAATCAGTGAAGGCGTCATTAATCATGCGTGAGGGAGTTTTCCTCCCTCCCTTTGTGTGAGTTTATGGTCATCCTCCATCCAAGAATGGACTTTGGGGTGGTGGTCAACCATATTTATGTCCAGTATGGTATGGGGGCTGCGTGGCCTCCCCTAGGCTACATGTCACCCCATCCGGGAGTAATGTTGATAATTTAAAAAGAGGAATACTAAAACATTTTTTTTAATTTATAAAATAAATAAATAAATATATTAAAAATGTTTTTTAATAACAAAACATAATAAATATATTAAAAATTAAAACATTTTTGAAATATATATATATATATATATATATTATTTTCAATATTTTTATTTTTATTTTTTAACTTTAATAAAATTTCAAAAAATATTGAAATTAGTTATAAATATTCACTATCAACTAAATTAATTTTAAGAATATGTTATAAATATACGTGTTGCAGAATGTAAATGGTGAAAATTGGGAAAAGTTTGGCAAAAGCCCAAATTTTTGTAGCAGAATTCACGAGGAATTGATGCGCAAAAAATGAAGGTGCACAAGTGTGCGCACTAAAAATGTGTGATGCGTGGTAAAAATCTTGTTATGTGTGGAAAATAATGTTGCGTGGTTGTGCGCGCTAAAATTTGGTGTTATGGAGTACAAGTTGGGATATGTGAAAAAATATTGGTGCGCAAGTGTGCGCACTTAAATTTGGCGTTGTGTGGTGCAGAGTTGGTAATGCGCGAAAAATAATGGTGCGCAGGTGTGCGCACTTAAATTTGGCATTGCGTGGTGCAGAATTGGTAATGTGCGAAAAATAATGGTGCATGGGTGTGTGTACTTAAATTTGGTGTTGTGTAGTGCATATTTGGTAATTCGCGAAAAATAATGGTGCATGGGTGTGCGCACTTAAATTTGGCGTTGCACGGTGCAGAATTGGCAATGCATGAAAAATAACGGTGTGAATTGGGTAGTGCATATGTAATATTGGCGCACATGGTGTGTGCACACATAATATTGGTGTGTGTGGTGTGCGCACTGAGTATTGGCAGAGTGCAGAGGAATTTTTTTGTTGCGCGCGTAATGTTGGTATGCAATGCATGCATGTTGAATATTCATGTTGCACGATGATTTAATTAATGGTGTGCGTGGAGCACTGGTGCATGGTGGGAGTGTGCTAAAATTTGGCATGGTGCGGCATGTAGAGTGTAATGTGTGCAGAATATTAGCATGCGACACAAAAATTGCGTGCAACAGGTATTAGTGCATGAAACAAAATTGTGCGCGGTAGATATTGGCCTGCGACAAAAAAGTAGTGTGCACAAGATATTGGTGCGAGAGAGAAGTGATCCACATTGGATATAGGTGTGCGGAGCATGCGCTACCTTAAGGTGTTTCTGTGCATGCTAAATTTTTGTGTGCATTTTCAAATTTGTGTGCATGAATTTGTTTGTATGGTCTACAACAACAGAAAACCAGTGAATTTCTGTGACATTTTATACTATTTGAAGGTCATATTTTTGCAGCATGTTTTTTAGGCCCTAAACAACATTTTTAGCTACTCAAAAACCATGAGAAAAGGGTGTACCTACCAAGGTACACTTTGTCTCTATAGCTCAAATGAAAGATCCCAGAGAGAGCTTTCTAATGGTGTAAATTGTTCGTCAAATAGATCTTTTATGAGGAAGTTACAAGACAAACAATGGAGGATAAATTTTAAGACCCAACTAACTTCGAAAGGCCATGACTTTCTACTCCGGAATCAGATTGAGGCACAAGAGTAGTTTATGGAAAGCTATTGAACCATATTAAATAGTCTTGGAGCTGAACTAAAATTCTAGGCATGTTAAAAATGTTTAATATGGCACAGAAGGTACCTGTAGCATTCCAGACCAAAAACACTAATTGGCCTAGAACTTTAGCAAGTCGTAACTAGGAACCCAGAACCCAGAAATAGGTGAAACTTGGACTGATTGTCCAAAATATGTAAATGAAGAAAAAAAATTGAGATCCTAACAAAACTCCAATGGAGTAGGTGTAAAAATGCATAATTACAATGTCCATTTGCACGAAGTTGAAGTGTGAACAAAAAAATTAATGGACAATTTTCAAATAACCATAACCTTTTGCTCAAGACTCAGAATTGAGCATGGAAGAAGGAATTATAAATTTCTTGGACAGTTGAATATAACTATTCACCCAAAAAATTGATTTGGGTAGTCAATTTTTTAGGAAATTAGAAGGAATAATTATGATGCATTATTGAACCAAAATTGTACATAATTTCATCAATTTGTTAAATTATTTACCCTAACAAGTTTTGTTGGCTGCACCTTTTGTAGAGTTAGCAACAATTAGATCAGAACAGGATCAACACATATTTTAGGATCATGGAAGATACATAGTGGTCTTACATCCATGAAGATAAGATTAGATGGATGTATGTCAATATGGGCAATGAAGGTACAAATTCAAATGGACATGGAGAAGGAAAGGAAGAAAGCATGAACTTGGTAGAGACCATTAAAAGTTTGAAAAAGGATGTCCAAAGTTATAAAACTGATAATGAGAGTCTTATGAAAGACAAGGAGAAGAAGGAGGGCTTCAACATCAAGTTAGTGCAAAGATTAGAAATAATAGAAAAGAATATGGATAAGGAGAATGACTCAAGCAAATCCGAAAGTCGTAGGTCTCAGAGGAGAAGAACAAGAAGTGTTGGCAGACATCACCATCACTACCTAAAGAATTCCACTAGGAGAGCACACAGTAGTTCAAGTCCATCCCCTGTCAGGAAACATAAGAGGAGGTCTCGGGTGGATGAGCTACAAGGAGAAATGAACAAAATCAAGCCTCCTACATTTGATGGTGAGCACACGAAGGATGAGGATGCAGAGACATGGCTGTTAGGCATGAGGAAGTATTTTCAATTGCATAATTATCTTCACATGCAGAAGGAATAATTTCCATCTATCATCTCAAGGGAAAGGCATCCATGTGGTGGGACCAATTTGTGCAGGTGCAACACATTGATGAGAAAAATGTTACTTGGAGGGAGTTCAAGAGGTATTTTCAAAAGAAATACTTGACTAAGATGAATATGAATATGAAATAAGGTTTTTAAAACTGCTAAAGTATGATTCTTTCATCAAGGAAGAGCCAGTTAAGATTCAAACGTATTTGAATGGGTTGTCATCATTTATTAGTGACAAGATACAATATAATGATCCCAAAACATTGGAGGAGACCATAAGGTGAGCTAAATTCCTTTATGATCAACATAAAGGAAGGCTAACTTTCCAAAAATCTTGGGAAGACAAGAAGAAAAACAAGATGGAACATAGGAAGAAGGGGACTAAGACACCATTATTCAGAAATAATCCTGAGAGACAGACAACTTCTAGAGAACACAGAATGATTGAGACAGTGGGGCAAAGACCAAGGCAACCACCTATTCAATGTTGGGTTTGTGGGGGATATCATATATATAGAGATTTTCCTCAAAATGGTGAAAGAGTGAGGATTGTTCACAATGTCAACAAGATGATACAATGGAGGACATGGGCATAAATGTACCTAGGATCTATGCATCCTTGGACAACAAGCAAGTTGAGTTTTAGTCACATATGATTGAAGTGGAAGGTAAGATCAATAACCAAACCATTGTTATTTTAATTGATTCAGAATCTATTCATAGTTATATAGATCCTAAGATGGTGGAAAGATTGCATTTCCAATAATCGAGCTTGGAAAATATTGGTTGGTGCAGACGGCTACTAGAGATAAAAGAAAAAATAATGAGATGGTTAAGGCATGTCCAATGGACATGAATGGACTGAGCACCAGGGCAGATTTGAACATCATACCTTTAGGTTCCTATGACTGCCTAAATTGGTTGGACCAATACCATGATATCCTATACTATTATAATAATGCATTTAATTGCTTAGATGAGGAAGGGAACCTAAGGACAATACAGGAAATTCCTAGGGCAGTAACCGTCAAAGAAATTTCAACATTGCAGCTGAAGAAAAGTTATAGAAAATGGTTTCAAATATTTGTAGCACATATGGAAGAGACACGCAAAGATAAGGTGTCAAATATTGAAGATTATGCAATCCTAAAAGATTTTGAAGATGTATGTAAAGAAATACCAAGATTACCCTCTAAAAGAGACATTGATTTCTCCATCAATTTGATGCCTGGAGAAGCCCCAGAGTACACTTGAATTGAAGGAATTGCAAATGTAACTTGAAGAGCTTATGAAGAAGGGGCATATACGCCCAAGTGTGTCACCTTGGTGTTCCCGCGTATTATTTTTGAAGAAAAAGGATGGAACATTGAGACTTTGCATTGACTTCAGGAAGTTGAACAAGGTAACTGTGAATAATAAGTATCCTTTGCCAAGGATCGATGACCTCTTTGATTAGTTGAAAGATGAAAACATATTCTCCAAGATTGATCTCAGGTCAGGTTATCATCAGGTAAGAATTAAATAAGAAGACATCAGAGAGACTACTTTCAGAACAAGCTATGGTCATTATGAGTTCACAGCGGTGCCATTTGGGTTATCAAATGCACTAGTTGTGTTAATGTGTTTAATGAATGGTATTTTCAGAGAATACTTAGATAAGTTTGTCATTTTATTTTTAGATGACATTCTTATATAATCTAAGTCGAAGGAAGAGAATGAAAAACACTTGAGGATGGTATTATAGGTATTAAGGGAGCATCAATTGTATGCCAAATTGAGCAAGTGCTCATTTTATTAGAAGCAAATTCATTATTTGGGACATATCATTTCAGAGGAAGGGATAACAATGAATCTTGAGAAGATGGAGGCCATTAAAGGATGGTAGGAGCCAAATAATGTGACAGAGGTCAGATCATTCACAGGCCTTGCATGATACTATAGGATATTTATTGAAGGATTCCCAAAGATTTCACACCCAATCACTTCCTTGCAAAAGAAGGGTGTGAAATTTCAGTGGACATTGGATTCTGAAAAGAGTTTCCAATGCTTGAAGAATTTATTAACAAGTGCTCCAATACTAAGGATTTTTTATCCAAAAGAATACTTCATTGTATGCATTGATGCATGTAAAGAAGGTCTTGGTGGAGTCCTCATTCATAATGGGTATGTTGTATGCTATGAATCAATGAAGTTAAAGGAGCATGGAAGGCACTATGCTACTCATGATTTGGAGTTGGTATCCATAGTGCATGCCTTGAATATGTGGAGGTACTACCCCATGGGGAAAATGTTTGAGTTGAGGAAAGACCATAGTGGTTTGAAATATTTATTTGGATACCCAACTCTAAATACCAGGAAAAGCAGGTGGTTAGAATTTATGAGTGAATATGATTTTGATATAAAGAATATCAAAGGGAAAGAGAACAAGGTGGTTGATGCACTTAGTAGAAGGGTGCTTGAGTTGCATGCTACAACCATTATAATGTACCAATCATATTTGAAAGACATAATCTTATAGGTTGCAAAATCAGATTTGCAATACATGGAAATAATAACAAAATTATAGCAATGTATTGCAACATAAAATTGAAGACTATAAGCTAGAAAATGATGAAGTTCTCATGTACAGGTGAAGAATTTATGTACCAAATTCTCAGGAATTGAAAAATCTAATATTGAGAGAAATCCATAATGTACCTTATGTTAGTCACCCAAGTTATCAAAAAACTATTGCAGTTGTCAAGAGACAATATTATTGGTTAGGCATAAAGAAAGAAGTTGTTGATTTTATTGCCAAATGTTTGGAGTGTCAAAAGGTCAAGGCTGAGCATAAACACCCAAATGGTTTTCTACAACCATTACCCATTCTTGAGTGGAAATGGGAAGTTGTAACAATGGATTTCATCACCAAACTGCCAAGAACAAACAACCAGTATGATTCTATCATGGTAGTGGTGGATAAGCTTACTAAAGTTTTCCATTTTATTTATGTAAAGCTCACTCACAAGGCAACCAACATTGTTGATATTTATATGAGAGAAATTTCTCGACTTCATGGTATAAACAAGACAATTTTGTCTAACGGAGATCCAAAATTTACATCAAATTTTGGAAAGGATTATTTAAGGGATTTGGAACAAATTTGAATTTTAGCACAACTTATCATCTAGAATCAGATAGACAAACATAAAGGGTGAATCGAGTGATTGAGGATATGTTGAGGATGTATGTGATGGATAAACCATCAAAATGGGAAGACTAACTACACTTAGTAGAGTTTTCTTATAAAAATGGGTACCAGTCATCTCTAATGATGATCCTATTTGAGGCACTTTATGGAAAAAGGTGCAACACAATGGTAAGATGGGACAACCCAACAAATAGAGCAGTGGTTGGGCCATAATTACTGAGGGAAATGGAAGAGAAAATATTGAAAATAAAATAGAATTTAAAGGCAGCCCAAAACAAGCAGAAAATCTATGTTGATAAGGGCATAACTCATAGGGAATTTAAAGTGGGTGACCATGTATTCTTGAAAGTAAAGGACAACAGAAGTTCCCTGAAGTTAGGAAATTTTTCAAAATTGGCAGCTTGTTATTATGGGCCGTTTGAAATCTTAGAGAGGATTGGGCCTATAGCATACATGCTTGCCTTGCCTGCATCAATGTCTATTAATAATGTATTCCATGTATCATTGCTCAAAAAGTATATACTTAATGATAATCATGTCATTGTTTAGAATGTGATTTAGGTGGAGAAAGAAGGCGCCTTTCAAGTGCATCTGGTGTGCATATTGGACCAAAAGATCAAGTAGCTCCGGAATCGAGCCATAGAGATAGTAAAGGTCTAATGGACTTGGTATGGTCCTGAAGATTCAACTTGGGATCATGAGGATGCTATGCGGGAAGAATACCCACATGTTTTTGAGGATTTGTGAAAATTTGGTTGTATATGTGTATATATTGCACTGAGGATAATGCATAAATAAGGGGGAGGGTAATGCAATACCCCTAGGAAAAAACCCAACTATAAATGTAAATACAAATGTACTTAAGATGGTGAGTTGTTTGATGTCATTTTGCGTGCACCTTCCATGGTATAGTGTGCACATTCTAGGATACCACATGCAACAAACTTAAGTGCATGTGATTTTGAAGCCAGAGAGCCTTTGTGTATATGTTGTGTTTTGAGGTTGGTGATTCAGGATGCAGAAAAGACAATATATCTGTAATGTAAATGTAAATGTATTCACACACAAATATTAATGAAAAACACATCATTGTGGCATACCAACCATGTAAAAGAGTATGTGGGACTAAAATCCACTAGTTAGGGAAAGGGGGGATAAAACTTAAGGATAAGGGGCTAAGCTAGGGAGATTA
Organism: Picea engelmannii; assembly: GCA_009831015.1. Lineage (NCBI taxonomy): Eukaryota > Viridiplantae > Streptophyta > Pinopsida > Pinales > Pinaceae > Picea > Picea engelmannii. Next base: position 190,774 of record ML804553.1, on the reverse strand, counting down.
AGCCAAAAATGAATAATATATTAATATTCCTTAAAGTATAAAGTATGGATAATTATTTTATCCTAAGTTCTAAGGATGGGGATAAGTGGGCCAAAGTATTTCTCAACATGACAAGTGTCAAGTTGGGAACATGCATACATATAGTTTGGATTTAGTTCATTTTCCCATCATTCCATAATCATGCACTCACTCATTCAACTTTCCTTTCTACCTTCCTATCACTGTACCTTTACCCATACCAATACATGTACCTATACCTAGTTAGATTAGGAGATGGATTGAAGAAGTGGGTTGTCGGGCCCGTGGGATATTGAAGAGGTGGGTTGTCAAGCCCATTAGAAATTCTATCTAGGTGAGATAATTGTTGCGAATTGATTTCCCGAAGGTGCCAAACTACAGCTATAGGGCTTTGAGACTTCCTGTCTAGCCTGTTGTTGAAGCCCCAGAAAGGAAGTGGGGTGGCTGAGGGACTGTTGATCAGAGAAGGGGCACACTTCCTAGGGTGGGAAAAGAATGAGGGGAATGAGGGGTTGTAGGTTGTTAGTTCGAGTTGGCACCTGTGACAGAGTTTTTCCTGCTATTTGAGATACATCATCTCGGTTAGGAATTCCTTTACCCAGGTGGAGTTTAGTCCCATCTCGAGGGTGACCCACTGTTGAGAGTTTTGAGCAGTGTGGTCTAAGACTGGGAGGAACATGGAAGTTCTGCACGCAGTTGGTGATATTTTTTACCAAGATAAGTGTCAATTGTGTGTTAAATTACATGTTGCATTATTATGTATGCATTTATTTTTATGGGTTTTTCCTGTGTCTATTGCATGTGCATTTTTGTTATTATTTTGTATGAATATGTGCATTTGCAAAGTTTCTATATGTTTTAATTTTGTATACAGTTCGGAAATTTTATGTGGCATAGCCCAGTTGGATGTTGGGGATACTAAAAGCAAAGCGTGGCTCCATGGTCAGATTGACGTTATGTGTAGCGTTGAAGTTGTGGAGTCTGCCCTCTAAGGAAGAACAATGAGAGAACCCCAACATGTTCCCACTTGTTGTCGATGATTGCATTCATCCATCAATAATATCAGTCATTATACAACCAGAGAAGAGAATAGATAGATTATGGATATAATATGTAATAATTACTTGACAATGCTACGAGATGATGGAGAGAAAGTCCATCGAGGGAAAATCTTTGAATGCGCTGAGAGATGTTGAAGGTGGGAGCTAGTAAATTCCTCTTATCATGTTACCTGGAGACGAATTCGTCCTTTTGTCCTTTGAGAATGTCCTAGTGTCGGCCTCTTGCCTATTAAATTGTTGTTAAGGTTACTAATCAATCAATAGATAGGTAGATCCCTTATACCTTAGTTTTGTTTTTGTTATTGCAAGGAATATTTAGAGAAATGAAGTCAAAAAGTTACCAGAAGAAGAAAATCCATGGCTTCTATGGTGAGAATGTCAGCGTAGAAATGAAATGGATAGGGGTGCTACCTTTTCTTTATCTAATTACTAAACTTCTTGATATACATATGGATCTCGATCTAAAACTGAAATCGAGTGGTATACCAATAACTATAGATTCAACCTTGCAACATTTCTCTAACAACCACTCCAAAGATTCATTGAGCTGTAAACTCCCTTTTGCACTGCTCCTGATTCATCAGACTTATCTACCCATGATGGAATTTGTGGAATTGGAGTTTGTGGATTGTGTTGGGGAAGATTTTCTAGAGTGAAGAAATATAGACTCCTTTCCCACTCCTTTGAGAGAGAAAGAAACAAAATAAGAGTTTATTCAAACCAGTTCCCACTACCACTCACGGGTCGCCAACAACAACATATTTAAAATCTAGTGAAACAATGGTTGCAGACTCGCACTGCCATGTTTTCCCTTCAGGATGCTACATGTCCCATGAGGAGAATGTAGGTGGTGCATGGAAGCATTATACACCCAAATGGATTGTCTCAACTTGTTGTCATCAACTATTGAAATCAACTGACATCAATGACAACTAACTCACCATCAATATCAATCATAACCAATTGTCCAACGATCTCATCCACATCTCTGGGGCTTCTAGACTTCTCCAAGGGTTGACATCAATCTTCAAGGGTTGATATCAATGAAAACCAATTGTCCAACAATATCCCCCTTTGGCATTGATGGAAACACTAATGGAATGCATTGATGAAAATACTCATACTCATGCTCATGCTCCTCCTATGACCATCTCTCACTTGTAACTGTGCCATTTCTCTCTTCTCTCCTATTCCATTATTATTTTCTCTCCCCGTTTGTTGTCAATGGTAAATATTATCTCCTTTTGGGGCCGCCCCCCCTGTCTCTATGCTTCTGATATTTTCTTTGACCATTTCTCTCCCCTTGACTTCTCTGCAAGATGTCATGTAGATCAAATGTAGGTCTTCTTGTACCTGCTTCATTTTGGAGTTTTTTTCCATTGGTGCTTCCTCTTGTAAATCATTGGCATATATAAAAGCATTCAAAGTTTAAGACTTCAAATATTTCACTATCAAAATCATCCAACCATCTCTGAGTTAGTCTCTGGATCAATATTTGAACCACTTTCTAAACTAATCTATCATGAACTCATGCTCTCATCCACTGACATATATTTGTCCAATTCTGCCAAGTGTCTTACAAATCCATATGTTTCCATATGACCCATATTGTTCATGACTCTTCTACTCAATTTTCCGCAATGTTGACCCATCTATCACTTAACTATTCTAAAGACTTCTCTGAAACCATTGCAACTGATCATCACATACCTGCAACTCAAACTGAAAAAAATATGCCCATTGGTCTGCTCGGCTGCAAATCAAACTCTACAAATCTATAATGTTTTGCAATGAATATATTCCTACAAGAATATGTCCTCTATGAATATCTGCATCAAAAAGTGTACCAATGATATTCCTTGTGTTTGTCAGCTAATCTTCTACATACCTACATGAATATTTGTTCTGAAACTTGTTCCTTAACCAACCAATTTATCATAGGACATCATATACCTCTTCCATCGAGCCACTCTTAATCAACCATATGTAACACCACCTTGAAACACTTCAAGTTTTATGAAGGATATATCTCTAAACTATAACAGTTGTTGCATAGACTCCCCCAATTTAATATCCATATTAATTTGGATTCTCCAAGCCGGATGGCTCAAAACAATGGAGGAATCCGCCCTAATGCGGAGTAGTCTTCTTTTTCTTTTGTGGATCCATCATCTTCCTGAATTATGACACTTTCTTCCTGGATTCTAACATATTCCCTTTTGCATGTGGATTCATCATGATCTCGTACTACTATGTATCCTAAGAGTGTGATTTCTAGGACCTATTCTTCCTTTACCTGCTATGCATTATGATCTTGCATTGGTGCAAATTATGACAATACGACCTTTGAGACTGTTGGGTATGTGTTATATTCTTTGCATGTGTGTGTGTGGGCACGTCAGATATGACAATTGCGTCTGACGATCCCTTGTACTAGTGCTCTGTTTGTGCCGTGTGCACTGGGTGCTTTCCTAGGGGGGTCCCAGGGGGGGCAGGTATGCCCCCCTTGGTTACGCGCAACGCCCCCAATTTTTTTTTTGGGCAGTTTTTGCTATTTTTAGTGGTTTACTAAAAATAATCCCGGTTTTAGGGATTAGGGTTTTGGTATCTATGGAATACCTAAAAACATTGTATATATTGTATAGTGAATGGTGAAATTTGGTATAATGAATATAAGACAGGTTTTCCCGGTTGAGGGTTTCCGGTATAAATCTTTGTGTACTATGTGAATGAGTCATTGATTAATTTCTGTTTTTCTTAAGAATCTATATGCATTGCTTTAATTCACAGGTTTAAAACTTACATGTGGTATCAGAGCTCGTGTTTGGCTTTAGAGGGATGCCTTTGTTGTTGAGGGTTTGGCTCAGTCTTGATAGATCAAGTTTATCTTGGGTCTGTGATAAACCTGGGTTTAGTGAGAGATTTTGCAGTGGTGATTTGAGTGCAGAAAGAGGAATGGTGAGTTCTTCTAGAATCGAGATAGAGAAGTTCAACGGTAAAATCTTTGAGCTATGGAAGCTGAAGATGGAGGACCTTCTTGTAGACAAAGAACAATGGATCGTTGTGGATCCTGGTACACAACCTTCTAGTACACCATCTACTAGCACACAGGCTACTGGTACACAACCTACCAGTACACCACATACTGGTATGTCAAAGGAAGATTGGGAGAAGTTGGACAGAAGAGAAAGGAGTACTATTCGACTCTGCCTGGAAAATTCAGTTTTGTTGAATGTCTCGGGAGAACCTACAACTAAGGAACTATGGGATAAGTTGGGGAATTTGTATCAATCAAAGTCCTTGGTAAACAAGTTGTTTCTTTGAAAGAAGTTGTATCATCTTAGGATGGAAGATGGAGATTATGTGACAGAATGTCTAAATGACTTTAATACTCTGGTAAGTCAACTTGTCTTTATTAATATTACGATTGCAGAAGAAGATAAGTGTATTACTTTGTTATGTTCTTTTCCAGACTCTTGGGATAATCTGGTTGTACCAATTGGTAGTACTACTTAATCTACATTGAAGTATGAGGATGTAGTTTCATCCTTGTTATCTAAAGAGATGAGGCATAAAAGCATGGATAGTCATAGCACATATGCTTTATTTGTAAGAGGTCATACCCAAGACAGGAACCCTGGTAAGCCTTCGGGGTGGAGATATAAATCGATAGGTAGATCTAAGTCTCCAGGAAAATCTTTGAGGAAATGCTGGAAGTGTGGTAAAACAGGGCATTATAAGAAAGATTGCAAGTCCAAGAAGGTTGAAAAACTAAAGGGATCTGATAGTACCTCTTCCACAGAGGTGAAAACCTCCATTGAAGAAGGAGGTGATGTTTACCTGACATCTACAAGTACACATGCAGATCGTGATGTATGGTTGATCGACTCAGGTGCGTCATACCATATGACTCCTCACAGGGAGTGGTTCTCTGAATATGTAAAATATGATGGTGGTGATGTATTCCTAGGAGATGAATCGACATAAAAAATCTTCGGACCTGGAAGGGTTAAGTTGCTGCTAAAACATGGAAGGATTAGAACACTTCCTAGGGTTCTTCACATTCCAAAACTAGCCAGAAGCCTAATATCTGTAAGCAAGATGGATGATGCAGGAGTGGAAACTGTATTTGGAAAGAACACTTGCAAGATGGTACGGGGAGCAATGGTGTTGATGAGGGGAGTTCGGTGTGGAACTCTGTACAAGTTGTTGGGAAACACTTATACTAATGGGTGTAACAATTCTGTTGTCCGTGAACAGAGAAATACAGAAGACAAGACAAATATTGTCCCTAGAAAGAAGACCATGCTATGGCATCAAATACTGGGACATATTGGAGAAAAGGGCCTTCGAACACTACACGGTAAAGGTATGGTTGAAGGTATGTCTAATTGCACTTTGGATTTTGATTTCTGTGAACATTTCATATATGGTAAACAAAATCTAGTAAGATTCCCATCTGGTGCTACAAGAGCAAAGGGGATCTTAGAGTTGATACACAATGATGTGTTTGGACCTGTTCCTGTTCCATCCCTAGGTAAATTTGTGTATTATGTTTCATTCATAGATGATTTTTCAAGGAACACATGGATTTATTTTCTTAGAAATAAATCTGAGGTATTTGATAAATTTAAAGAGTTTAAGTCTTTGGTAGAAAATTAGACAGAGAAGAAAATAAAGGTATTGAGAATAGATAATGGTGGAGAATTCTGCGGAAATGAATTTGAAGAATTCTGTAAGAAGTGTGGTATAACAAGGCAAAAGACTACTCCATACACTCCTTAGAAAAATGGAGTTGCAGAAAGGCTGAACATGACACTAATGGAAAAAGCAAGAGCATGCTCAACGGTGCCAGGTTAGGAAAATAATTCTAGGCAGAGGCAGTGGGTACAACATGTTACCTGGTCAATCGATCACCTTCATCAACGTTGGATGATAAAACTCCACACGAGGTATGGTCTGGAAAGAAATCCTCTCTTCAACATCTTAGAGTGTTTGGTTGTGATGCTTATGTACATGTTCCAAAGGAAAATAGAAGTAAGCTGAATAAAAATGATAAAAAGTGTATCTTTATTGGTTATAAAGATGGTGTGAAAGGTTATAAGCTTTGGAACCCAGAAACCAAGAAAAATGTTTACAATCGAGATGTTGTTTTCAGAGAGGTAAAAGATGTGTCCAAACATGAATTCCTACAAACGCAAGACGAACCTGAGAAAATAGAGCTTGAGTTGGATGATGCAAAATCCGAATCATCTGAAGAAGAGGAAGTAGAAGAAGAAGAAGAAGAAGAACCTCATACCCCAGTATTGAGGAGATCAGTGAGAGATAGAAGGCAACCAGAAAGGTATAGTCCACATGATTTTCATTCCAATTTTGCTTTATCTTATACTGATGATCAACCAAGAAATGTTAGGGAAGCAGTGAATTCAAAGGATAGTAAACTTGAGAAGAAGGCCATGGTTGAAGAAATGGATGCCTTGGATAAGAATGAGGCATGGGATATAGTTGAGTTGCCAACTGGAAGAAAATATGTTGGTAGAAAATGGTTGTTTAATAATAAGTTTAATGCACAAGGTAAAGTGGAGAAATACAAAGCTCGGTTAGTAGCAAAAGGTTATTCCCAGGTAGAGGGAATTGATGTTGGTGATATTTTTTCTCCTGTTGCTAAGTTAGTGCCTATTATATTTCTTTTATCTATTGCTACTGCTTTTGTTCTTGAAGTGGAATAGATGGATGTGAAGACAACAATCCTACATGGGGATATAGAAGAAGAAATCTACATGAAGAAACCAGAAGGCTTTGTAGTGAAGGGAAAGAAAGAGCTAGTCTGTAAGCTAAAGACGTCACTATATGGTCTGAAGCAATCACCTAGGATGCGGTACCAAAAGTTTGACACATACATCCTTGGATTGGGATTTCTAAGAAGCAGGGCTGATCACTGTGTATCTTCCAAGCAGGTTGGTAATCACTTCATTTATGTAGTGTTGTATGTTGATGACATGTTGTTGGTAGGAAATAACATGGATGTTATCAAGGAGGTGAAATCACAACTATCCTCCAAATTTGACATGAAGGATCTCGGTGCTGCTAACTTCATTCTGGGAATGGAGATTAAAAGAGATCATGCAAACATGAAACTCTGGTTGAATCAAAGAAAATATGTTGAGATGATATTGCAGAGGTTTAATATGCATGGAAGTAAACCGGTCAAGGTTCCTATTCCTATAGGTGTAAATTTATCTGCAGATCAATGTCCCAAGACACAGGAAGAAGAAGAGGACATGTCCCATGTTCCATATGCCAGTGCAATTGGCAGTTTGATGTATGCAATGGTCTGTACTAGAACGGACATTGCACATGCAGTGGGATTTTTGAGCAGGTATATGTCAAAACTAGGGAAGGAGCATTGGACAACAGTAAAGAGGGTCTTTAGGTATCTTCGTGGCACTACCAGTTATGGATTATGCTACCAAGGAAGACCAGGATTGGAAAGAGTGTTGGACTTACATGGCTTTGTTGATGTAGACTGGGTTGGAGATTTGGATCGCAGAAGATCTACAAGTGGGTATGTGTTTAACCTATTTGGAGGAGAAATCAGTTGGATGAGAAAAAGACAAGCTGTAGTGGCACTCTCAACTACATAAGCTAAATACATGGCAGCCACTCATGCAAGCAAGGAAGCAGTATGGTTACAAAGATTGTGTTCAGGTTTGGGTTGGTACAACAAGCAATGATATCAGATTGTGACTGTCAGAGTGCAATATTCCTGGCAAAGAACCCATCTTACCATTCAAAGATAAAGCATATTGATGTATAGTATCACTTTGTGAGAGACATGGTTGAAGAAAAGAAGGTGTTGCTGGAAAAGGTTGACACTTTGAAGAATGTTTCAGATTCATTGACAAAGTCTGTGAGCACAGAAAAGTTCTCCTGGTGTAGAGTAACAATTGGCATTGTTTCCCTGGATTGTTGACTATATAATCCCATGGACCCCTGGATGCAAAGAAAACAACAAGTGGGAGAATGTTGGGTATGTGTCCGAGGCTTTTTCTTGAACAATTTTCGCTTTTAAATAAACCTGAATGCCTGAGAACTCTTCACAATTTTGAAGAAAGGGAGGTAGATTTGAAACAAAGTCATACTGAATGCGACTTCCTTATTCAAAATCTCCACTTGTTTTTTTCAGAATAATCTTGATCTTCTACTGTTATCATTCAAATTGGGCTCTCCCTTTGTTTGTATTTATTTCTAATCATTCTGGACAAAATGCGACCGACCCTTTTATTCTTAAAATCGATCTCACAGATATCCTGGAGTCGTCTGGTTTGTTTACCTTGCTTCTTGGGTTTCTCATCAATCTTTGGACACATGAGTTGTTCATGCTGATCAACATAACCCAACAGTTGGTTCTTCAACCGACTGAGGACTATTTCTAGAGACTTTTTGGGAACAAACCATTTTATTTTCCATGTCGTTCATGCTACAGGAATTATGTCTGCTTACCCATCAAGAGACATAATGGGATCTTCATGGAGTCGGATATCAGTATGAACCTCCTGAGGAAAATTTTGAGGAGAAATGGATTATTTAGTGGCCTAAGTTAAATCGATGATAAGGTCATTATGCTGGGGAAAGAATTGATTCCTTACCAGAAAGTTTTCCCAGTTGTCCCCTGTGCTAGTAAGATGAAATTAAACTAACGTACGAATGAGACCATGATGAAATAGACTGGTTTCAAGGTTCTGACTCGATCGCTGGTAAAATTTAGAAATTTTTTGCAGACTCCTATGTAGATAGAAGGGTAGGTTTAAATGAAACCCCTGAAAGGTCATGAGCAATCGAATGTGGAAATAGAAAACAAGGTCGTAGCGTCCTTCACAAGTAACAAATTGTTTAATTATCAACAGGGTGCTAGTAGGGAAACCAACAAATGGAGAATCATTGCGCAGAGAAATTATCTATGATTAGATAAGTCTTCATCTTAGGAAGTAGAAGAATAAGACTTGGAGAAGAATTTAAGATTTCTTGAATAAGTTCATTTTCATACCCATACAATATTAGGATAATCTCAATGGTCATAAAATATTGTAACTTGAAAGAATGTTTTAATCAAAGGGTCAAAATGTTTTTGAAAAGGACTTCAATACCATTGGCAGAGCCATTTCTACCAAGAGGCATCCATATCCTCGACAGGGATGTCATTTAACCCATTCAAATTCTTTAACCCCATCCAATAGTTGCATTCACATGATGTATGCTTCCATGGAAATTTTATTTATAAGAATGTACTTGCTACCTCTCAACCCGCCATTGCTTCACTACTAGCAGGCATGTTCAATACCCCATTGAAGTTGTCTTAGTATCATGTGTGCATTTACCCATTGCCAACGAGCCTGTTCAGTACCTCGGCATTTTTACATGCATTTCCCACACATAAGTGCTTTTCAACCCTCTTATACCACCCTTTAATAATATAATTAGAGAATTTCTAATGACAATTGAGTGAAGAGAGTGGGGTGATATTGGAGGTTAATTGCAAGACAAGTGTACTACTCTAAACAATGTAGGCCAATAACATCCATCTCTAAGGACTTTATGAGCAGTTGTTTTGCCGCCGAAGTGACCTCTTGCATTGCCAGAATGTAATTCATTTAGAAAATTTTCAAATTCATCCTTTTCTAAGCAACGTAATAATATTCCATCATTTTTTTTCTAAAAAGGACATCATTAATCATTTGAAAGGGAGTAGATCTAAGTCTTAATTCCCTTTTATTTTTGGGGTCGAGACGTTCTAGAGTAGTTCCATGTATTAAATAAAATTTAATGTCAGAATACTAAGAATCAGGTGTGGTTTGTGCACAAAAGATTTGGTTTTCATGGGGCAATGTTTCATTTAATAAAACAACATCATCATTAGGTGGATCGAATGAATCAGACACTAACTTGCAAATACCTTGACCTCTAACAATCTAGTCTGGTTTAATCACGAGATCATATTCTTGAAGAGAGGTCATCTAGTGAGCCCTCTTCTCCCCAAGCTCTTTCTGAACCAACATATTTCTTACTACAGGATATGGAACAATGACTTTAGTTATAGATTTCAATAGATAGGGTATAAAGTGTTTTACTTCTTTAAACACAACAAAATCTTGTTGATCCACTATTGGATAGTTTAATTATTCTCCTTTAAAGGAAGAACTTATGAACGAAATGGGGATTTCATTGTTATCATTATTTTTTGGGTAAGTACTGCAACGTAGGATCTATCTGATGTGAAAGTGTAGAGGGTAAAGTCTTTGGAAAAATCAAGACTCATTAAGGATGGAGATTCTGTTATAGCTTGTGTGATGGCATGAAAGGCCTAGTTTCCTTGTGATCCCCATTTAAACACAATGTCCTTCTTGATTAAATTTTGTAGGGGTCTAACCATCTCAGAAAAACTAGGGGAAAAATGTCTATCAAAGTTTATTTTACCAAGAAAATACTGCATATATTTTTTGGACGACGAAGGAGGAAGATTGGCGATGTCTTGTGTTCATTTAGGGTCTATCATCATTCCATTTTTAGACACTATAAAACAAAGTAACTTTCCCTGCTGAACAACAAAAAATGATTTCTTAGGATTTAAGGAAATTCCATACTTATGACAACATTCCAATACACTCCTTAGGTGAGATAAGTGATATTTTTTGTTCTTTGAAAAGACGGTTACATCATCCAGATAAACAACCACTGACTGATTTATAATCCCACGAAAAAAATATCCATGGCCCTTTGGAAAGTGGCTCCGACGTTAATTAATCCAAAAGGAATTTTACGATAAGCATAAGTGCCCCAAGGAGCCCATAATGTATTTTTAAGCTAATCTGATGGAGACATCAGGACCTGGTTGTATCCTAAAAATCCATCCAATAAGGATAGTCTTTCAACACCATATACTTGTTGTAGGATCTGTTCCATGGGAGGAATGAGATAATTATCTTTATCAGAGGCTCGATTTAAGTTGTGGAAATCGACACAAAGTCATATTTCCCCATTCTTATTCCTCTTCCTTACCGAGACTAGATTGGACACCCATTGGGTATGTCAAACAAGAAAAATGATCCTAGTTGTTAAGAACTTGTTCAATTCTTTTTTTACTGTGGGTTCTAATTTTGGGTGCATCTTCCTTAGTTGTTGAAATGGTTGGGATTGAGGTTTCATGGGGATTACATGTCGTATTATGTTTGGATCAAACGTTTTTAGATCCTCATAAGTCCAAGTGAACAAATCTTTAAATTCTTTAAATAGTTTAATAAATTTTGACTTTTCTTGTTGTGTGCACCCTGTGCTTAAATTGATGTTATGGGGATGATCATGTGTTCCTAAATTTATAGTTTCATGTTGCAATGAGGAACTATTCGTTTTACAGTTAACCACCCCCTTAAATTTTTCGTGTAGATCATAAAATTTTTCCAATGTAATGACAAATTTAGGGATTGAATTTGCCATGTAAGACAAAATTTCGGTTGATCATGGATCATGTATTACCGTAAAATCGTGGAGATTTTCGTCATGATTTTTTTCATCAATTACATCACCTTGGAAAGTGTCTTCCATATGCAATAAGTTTATTATATGTTGATCATCGTCAAACACTTGCCAATTAGTGATGTTATCTGGAATTGACGGCCTAAATATCTATTCAACAAAAAATGAATTACAAGAGAAACTCTCAGCGGAAATAATTTTGATGCTACATTTGCCAATAATTTTTCTTCAGAATTATTAGATCTAGGAATAGAACTTGTATTAAAATCAAGAAATTTAATAATCAAGTTCCATACCTCGGTTTGGTATATTTTAAGATGAGCAGATACACAATGAATGGTATTTTTTACTTGCTTAACCACAACTTCAGAATCGCCAAATACAACTAAACATTGGATGTCAAGGTCAATGGATTTCTTGATTCCCTGCAAGAGAGCTTCATATTCTGCTATATTATTTGTGCAATCAAATTCTAATCTACAACCAATGAATGTATTGTTACCTTTAGGGTCTATCAATGGAACACCAACACCGACTCCTTTATGTGATTTAGATCGATCAAAGTACAAATACCAAATTTCATCATTCACATAGATATCTACAATATTTACAGCATGATTAGACGTCATTACTTGAGTGGAGACTGATATCTTAGATTGTTGATTTAGGTATGCAATATAAGATATTTCAGCTACAAAATTCCCAAAAAAGGTGTTTATACCTTGATTTTCTAATGCATTCTCACTTGGAATAAAAGGTTCGTTTGAGTCATTCAAATCTGTAACCGTATATTTTAAATAATGTTCCCTGTTGATCCTATGTTTATTAGGCTGGACATCGAGTGGAAACCATAGATGGGACCAATCTGTAGAAAAATAAACATTAAGTTGTTGAGACCAATCCTTGCTTAGAAACATGCCATACACCTCTGGAATATTCGTTATTAGTATGTCAATGACCTGATGTACTTTCAGATTGGACGAAAACCTGATAAAAACATCTTTAATCTCCCCAATCACTGTAACATTTTTTCTATCAAGATGAATGATTTTGATATCTGATGGTTTGACTTCAACATTGATTTTTTGACAAACTGACAAAGGCATCACATTTGAAAAATCCCCAAGTCCACCATACAATTATGTACATTTATGTTAAATATTTCGAATTTTAATAGAAAAGGTGGCACATTAGACCTCTTACGTGGTGTGGAAGAAGCATTCATAGGTTGTTGATTTTTATTTTTTCCTCCGGAGGATATTTGATCAAGGTTTGTTATACTTTTTTCTAGAGCATCCTTCTTCTTATTGTTGTTTTCAGTTATATTTTTGTCTAGAGAAGCCTGCTTCTTATTATTGCTTTCATCTATACTCTGTAACATTTTTTGTTGGATGTAAGGGAACTTGAGAAGCTCATAGATCGAGATATTTTCTTTTAATCTCTTAAAATCCTCAATAGGATTGTATTCTAGATCAAAGAGACAAAAAAATCTTCGATGTTTCAGTCTATTTCTTTTGTTTTAATTTTTCATTTTTGTTTGCATCAGATGTAGATGTATTTTGTTCTTTTGGATGATCTTTACTATGAGTATTATAAGGATGTTTATTATTATGCACAGTTTCAAAGTTGGCTTGAAAATTGCTATCCAAAAGATGTCCTAAAATTGGACGAGATGAATCATATTCATTGGGTGCTCCCTCCTCCTCATTTTCTACCTCATTTTTTTGTTCATCTGTAACATCAGAAGTATTATCAACTCCAGCTAATAAGTCTTGTATAACATGGTTTAATCCTTCTAAACTCATACCTTTAGCCAGAGGGGTTTTCTTATTAGGAGGATTCTGAGGGGGTCTTCTAAAAGGTGTTCGATAAATTCCTTTTCTTGAAGATCCTTCTTCTGTGTCTCTTTTCAGATCTACAACCTGGTTGGATAAATTTTGAAAGGATTTTTGCAGGCTTTCCATATCTATGGGTTCTTGATCTTTCTTATTGGAAGGTTGTTTAGTAAGAATATATATCTTCTTCCTGGAAGAAGAAGTCTGGTCAGCTTCAGGATTTGTATTATCTTTCAAGCTAAGAATATCCTTTTCAATGAGAACAACTTCTTCAAAAGCCTCTAACAAAGTATTATTTTTGGATCTTTTAACCCACATTGTTGTAGTATGATGTAAAGCTTTATCATAATAAGAAATGATTAATTTTTTTGCATGGATAGAGTCTGCAGGGATCTTATTTTTTAGCGTAAGAAATCTCTATTTAAAATATTTAACTTTTTCCTTGTGATTCATCTTCATACTAGATACCTCCATAACTAAGACTTCAATGGATTTGTCATCTCCAATTTTTTCTAAAAAAAAGGTTTCAAATCTATCCTAGGAAATTATATTTTGAGGTTGTTGCGCAAAGCACCATGTGGAGGCATTTCCCTCGAAAGTGTAAGGAAAAATCATGCACATGACATCTTCATGTTCTACATTTATAATCCTAACAATCAACATGAATTGTTTTATATGATATCCAACTAACTGTTGGGAATCAAGGTCAAACTTAGGTAACCATTTTTCAGGATGCTTGTGGTGGGACCAATTTTTTTTTTTAAATAAAAAAGTTGTATTTCATTATTAATTTGTTGTTACTGTACAAAACTGAAAAGTTTCATAGATTTGCCACCTGTTTCGCCAAACTAGTGGAAACTGAAATAGGTGGCTATCGTTTATACTTTCGGCCAAAAATAACAAGTGCCACTTGCTCCGCCATTTAGTTGGAAACCAGAGCAAGTGGCAGATCATAGTGTTGACAGGTTTGTTTGGACATACAACAAAAAACAAATAATTCAAGCTAAACAAAAAACCTAAGCACGAAGATAAGAACATAACTCCATTTCCATTTAAGCGAGGCGCAGAGGACTGAAAAACTTTAAACATTAGGAGGGAATTTAGAACAGTGGAACTTGTTGAAATAATGTAACTGCAAAGTGTATTCTAATTATTATTGATTTATTATTAATTATATCAATCATCTCTTGCAGATTGATCATGTCGGTTATTGTAAAAGACCAAATCCCCTTTTGCGGATTGGTCAAAACATAATTGTAATAGGGAGAATAAGAAGTCGGCCCCATAATATATTAAAGGGACCTATAATATATATTAAAGGTGGTTAGAACCACCCAGAAGAAGAAGTCGGCCCTGCCAGTGAAAAGACACCTCCACACGTGCTAGAGTTGTATAAATAAGGAGGCTAGCGCCTCACTTAGACACACACTCACTTGTTCATTGAGAAGCAAGTTTTAGAGCTGCAG
>ML804553.1:156692-175858 GCA_009831015.1 Picea engelmannii | reverse complement strand
AGAGAGAGAGAGAGAGATTCTTGGGAGAGGACTTTCTGTATTTGTTTGAGTTATCTCTTGGCATTGTATTGGCTATCTATAATAAGGAAGTTTTTGCTGGGTTTTCTCACCCGTGAGGGTTTCCTAGGATAAATGATGTTTCTCTTGTGATTGTGTATTTCTTAGCGATCCTATCTTATGCTATTGTTATCTAGTGAAATGCAAAGAAATCTAATAATAGCTTAAACCTTAACATGGTATCAGAGCCAAGCTGAAGAGAGCATCTTTCACAAGAGAAAGTGAAAAACGTCACTGTTGTCGTACATGCAAATTAGAGATTTTTTATTGAAGAAGTATTTCAACCCCAAAACCATCTAGAAAAGTGCACCCTTCCTCAAGGATCACTTTTTCATCCTCAGCGCAACTTTTCAGTGGCTAGATCTCTCGAAAAGTGAAACCCTAGTTTTCACAAAGTACCAGAAAACCAGAAGCACCAATCCAAAAATCCAGTGGTCAAGTTTGAGGGGGTAAAAGTTGGATTTTTAGAAATCTGGCTGCACCAACTTACTCGTCTCAGCTCAGTGCATTTATCCCCTGGATTAGAATTTCAAAATTTGAAAGTTGAAAAATTAGGGTTTCCTCATAAAACCCTAAGTTGTAGTTGCATTTGCACTCTCAAAACCAGTTGCAGTATCAGTTGCAGTTGTAGCCGTAGTACCAGTTGCAGTCACCCTTGAAGTTCTTAAGAGTTGGTGATCATTACCGCTACTACCAGATGGTGCCTCTACCTGCAAATGTTGTCAGAGGTATGTACTCACACATGTTTAAACGATTAATCTTTAAAGGGTATTTGCAGGAGAAGGGATCTCTTGCCATAGATCCAAAAGGATCTCAAGATCCAACACATTCAGAGGAATAATGCAACCCAGGTGTGATTATTCTGATATGCATCTATTTGATATGACATTATTTTGATCAGTGTTGCATGTTGTAGCTATGACCATCATTCTAACCTTTGATAAAATTCTGAGTCAAGGTATTAGATGGATTAAAAGTTGAGATCATAGAGCTTATCCTCTAACCCAACCTTCTATCAAGATAGCGTATTGTCTCAGTACATAAGACAGGTTGAAGAAAGCACTTGTCATCTTGAGTGAAGGAGACTTGGAAGAAAGGCAAGCACTCGTTCTTGAGGACAAGGCTCCAGGTCCCAAGAGAAACCTCATGTGTTAGTTCCAGGTTTCCATGAAGGAATGTTCAATCAAAACACTATAAGAGTGTCGACCTCATTTCGTATTGTATCTCTTACTTTCGATCTTTGATTTTGACAAGCCATGAGTGATAGATCTAAAGGAGCTACTGTGATGATTACTCATGCTATTGCTTTATCTACTATTATCAAAAGGGTATTATTCTTGCTTGCTGTTTTGTTGACCTTGTTCCATGTCATAGGTAATAACCCTGAGGAAGCTATAGTGAAGGTTGCAGAAGGAAACGTATTAAATGAGACATGAAGCAGACTATGTACATGACCATATACACTCATGTACCAAAGAATATGAAGAAGAATCTATCTCTTGAGATTCAAAATATCTCATATGAAGATTGACTGAAAGGAGTAGAAGGCTCCAAAAATGACCGAACACTAGAATGGGAAGCATAAATCGACTTGGTATTCAAAACCAAGTATACCTTGTAAGAGATGATGAAGTCCTTATAGACTCAGAAGAAATCGAGAGTAAGCCTGATCTCAGAAAGTATCAGATGAAGAGTCAACTTCCATGACTGGGAGACAGATGCCATGAGAAGACTAGACCATAGCATCAGAAACTTCTAGGAGATATTAAATCTCTTGGGAATATTTCCTTGTTTCAGTGACAAAGAAGGAAGCCGGTCAGAAAGACTAGGATATGGATTCTTCCATGAGAAGAGAAGTCAGTATTGACTTCCAATAATGATCTATACAGATCAAACATGTTGCAGATGTACAAAGCCTGATGTATGTCTAGAGGATTCTCCCAGCAAAAGGGAGAAGACTATGACGAAACACTTATTGAATAAATAGTTCCAGTATTTATGAAGACAACCATAAAAATCATGATTAATATAAAGTATGAGATGCAGGGGGAGCAATCCCCATATTTAAAACTGAGTGAAAGTTGGTGCAGTACACTAGTTGGTTCATGGAGACATGACTACAATGAAATATAGAGTTACCTCCATGAAAGAAGAAGAGCTATCTTCAATATCAGTTATTGAGCCACTCTCAATTTAAGATGAAACTGTTGTCGTGATAGAATAAGAGGAGTTACTCTCATATTTTAGTAGCCACATTGAGAATGAAGCAATCATTCTCAGCCTCAGAGAAACTGTAGGTGCAGAGCCCCAGATTCCAGAAGGAATAGTTGAAGAGAGAGTAGAGGACATACTCCTAGATAGTGAGACAGATAATGCCTTACATAAAGCACATAGGGCGAGCACATAATTGTGCAGATTGAGTTGCAACTAAGCAAGTGTACCAGATTGGTACAATGTAATGAGAAAAAGTGATTTGAAGATTGAAGATAGAAAGACTCATGTCTGCCATTTGAAGAAGGATATGTATGTGTTGAAGCAAGCTCCCAGAGCATGATATGGTAGAATTGACAGTTTCCTGACGAGCTTTACCAAGAGTAAAACTGATTCTAACCTCTACTTCGAGGTTATGAATGATGAGCTGATGATATTTCTACTGTATGTGGATGACTTATTCTTAACTAGAGAATAAAATCTCATCACCAAGAGTAAGAAGAAGTTCGTTGCAAAATTTGAGATGAAAGACCTTGGCCTAATGCATTATTTCTTAGGTCTTGAGGTATGGCAGAGCCCAGAGAGAATCTTCCTTAAACAAGGGAAGTATGCAATCGAAATTCTGAAGAGATTTGATATATTGGAGTGCAAGTCCATGAATACAACCATGGAAGCGAAGTTGAAGCTACTAGTCGTCACTTCGTCAGATTTGATTGATGCCATGCTGTATAGACAGATCATTGGATCGTTGATGTACCTGATGAACACCAGACCAGATATATGTTTTTCCGTGAACACTTTGAGTTAGTTTCTGGTAGAACCCATACATGTTCACCTAGTTGCCATAAAACATGTGATGAGGTACCTTAAAGGTACATTAGATTGTGGTCTCAGTTATGATGGAGATCATGGTTTCACATTGAGTGGGTACACTGATTTAGACTGGGCTGGAATTGTCTCTGACAGGAAGAGCACTTCATGATGTTGTTTTAGTTTGGGATCAACCATGATCTCATGGAAGAGTAGGAAGCAATCAACCATTGCTCTCAGTACAATAGAAGTAGAGTACATTGCCGCATGTTCTGCCAGCTGTGAAGCCATATGGGTTCAAAAGTTGTTGACAGGTCTATTCGACCTAGAGATGGAAGCAACCACGATCCTATGTGATCATAACCAGAGCTACATAAAGATGACAGAGAATCTTGTATTTCATGATAAGTCGAAACACATAGAGATTTGATACCATTAATTCTATGACATGGTGTAGAGAGGAGCCATAAAGGTCCAATATGTTAGCATGGATGAACAAGTTGCCAATGTGTTGACCAAGCCTCTATCTCGTGTAAAGTTTGAGCACTTTCGAGATAAGCTTGGTATAGTCCAAACGGACCTCCCTCAAAAGGGGGACTATTGTTGTGTTGAGATATGCCAGCCTAGTACTATGCTTCCAGCTTAATTGTTATGACAAAAAGCCAGTCTAGTACTGTGCTTCCAGCTTAATTGCTATGACAAAAAGCCAGTCTAGTACTGTGCTTCCAGCTTAATTGTTGTGTTGAGATACACCAGCCTAGTAATGTGCTTCTAGCTTAATTGCTGTGATGCAAATCCAATCTAATATTGTGCTTCCAGGTTAATTGTTGTGTTGAGATATGCCATCCTAGTACTGTGCTTCCATCTCAATTGTTGTGACGAAAAGCTAGTCTAGTACTGTGCTTCCATCTTAATTGTTGTGTTGAGATATGCCATCCTAGTACTGTGCTTCCGTATTAATTGTTGTGACGTAAAGCCAACCTAGTACTGTACTTCTAGCTTAATTGTTGTGTTGAGATATGCCAGCCTAGTACTCTACTTCCAACTTAATTGTTGTGACGTAAAGTTAGTCTAGTATGGTGATTCTAGCTTAATTGTTGTGTAGTGTGCTAGCCTTCAGCTGTGATGATGAGCCAACCTCGTGCTGTGATGATGAGCCAACCTTGTGTTGTGATGATGAGCCAGCCTTGTGCTGTCATGATGAGCTAGCCTTGTGCTGTGATGATGAGCCAACCTCATGCTGTGATGATGTGCCACCCTCGTGCTGCGATGATGTGTTGTTAGCTTAAGTGTTGTGATTCTAGCCTCGTGATGATGACATGCCAACCTTGTGCTGTGATGATATGCCAACCTTGTGCTATGATGATGTGTTTCCAGCCTCGTGTTGTGTTGTGATATTGTTGCTCTTGATGTTGTATCATCCTTGTGTTGTTATTGATGATGATGATGTATTAGTGTTATATTGATCCATGTTGATGCAGTTGGTGATGATGATGCCACTTCATCCTCTTGCTGAAGATGATGATGATGATGCCACTTCAACCTCTTGTTGAAGATGATGATGATGATGGAACTTCAGCTTCTTGCTGAAGATGATGATGATGATGCCACTTCAGCTCCCGAGTCCTTGCTGAATATGATGATGATGATATTATTTCAGCTTTAATGCTAAAGATGATGATGATGATGTTACCTTAGCCTCATGCCGATGAGGATGATGATGCTACTCCAGATCCAAGCTGTGTTGATGATGCTCCAGCCTCTGTGCTGTGTTGATGATGAGAAAAAATTCCGATGATTTATAGATATGATTTATAGAAGTTCCAAGATGTTGTTGATAATGATGTCCTCTCACTCACCTGATGTCGTTGATGATGTTTCCCTCTCTCTCGCTTGATGTTGTTGTAGAATACCCTTCTTGTTAAGGGGGAGTGTTGAAATAATGTAACTGCAAAGTGTATTCTAATTATTATTGATGTATTATTCATTAGATCAATCCCCTCTTCTAGATTGATCATGTCGGCTATTGTAAAATACTAAATCCCCTTTTGCGGATTGGTCAAAACATAATTGTAATAGATAGAATAATAATTCGGCCCAAGAATATATTAAAGGGCCCCAGAATATATATTAAAGGTGGTTAGAACCACCCAGAAGAAGAAGTCGACCTTGCCAGTGAAAAGACACCTCCACACGTGCCAGAGTTGTATAAATAAGGAGGCTAGCGCCTCACTTAGACACGCACTCACTTGTTTATTGAGAATAAAGTTTCGGATCAACATTTGGAGAGAGAGAGAGAGAGAGAGAGAGAGAGAGAGAGAGAGAGAGACATTCTTGGGAGAGGAATTTCTGTATTTGTTTGAGTTATCTCTTGGCATTGTATTGGCTACCTATAATAAGTAAGTTTTTGCTGGGTTTTCTCCCCCATGAGGTTTTCCCAGGATAAATGATGTGTCTCTTATGATTGTGTATTTCTTAGTGATCCTATCTTATGCTATTGTTATCTAGTGAAATGAAAAGAACTCTAATAATATCTTAAACCTTAACTGAACTTTCCATCCAGAGAGTCGCCATGAGGAGTGTCATCACTTGCTGTGAGTGCAAAGGGTTGCGCGCAGGTCAAACACCTCTTTTTGACTGGCGCATTCGAGAAGGCATCAAACAACATGTTGAGTCTATTACTAATGAGGGTGTGTCAATGGAGTTTCTCCATCATATATCCCCTCATCTCAAAGATGAGGTCCAATTGCTCTGGACTAAACAAACTTGATGGACTCTAGTCGCAATCCACGTCTGGGTTGAGTAGTGGGGACTCGGCTGGGCAATCTATTGTGGGGATTTCCTCTTGGACGATGCAAGTGGTGCCTTCCAATGCTAGTGTAATGCTAATTTTGGGGCTATCCTGGGCATCCAGAACTGTGTAGAGGAGGGACTCTAGTGGAACATGAATTGGTTCCTCCTGGAATTCCTCCTCCACGAAGGCCATTGGAAGCATTGCCGACTTCTTGATTTGTTGTGTTCGAGTTATCGATAAAGCCCTCTCCAAATCGCACAGGTGTCTCTGCCTTGCAGCATAATAGTACCAAGAGGGTCCCCGCCTAGGTTTCCCTCTCTCGCACAACATGATAGAGCCTTATGGCTAGAGAAATTTGAGATTGAGGTCAGAGAAATCTGAGAGGACCAGAACCAGTTCACCGAGCAAACAGAAGAGATAGAACGAAGAAGCATAATGGAAAATTCCATAGCCGAGATGGAGAATTAACCAAGGGGATGATAAGACCACACAGTCTCCCATACATGTCATCATCCCTTTGTAATTAATTAGTGAAGGCGTCATTAATCATGCACGGGGGAGTTTTCCTCCCTCCCTTTGTGTGAGTTTATGGTCGTCCTCCATCCAAGAATGGACTTTGGGGTGGTGGTCGGCCATATTTATGGCCAATATGGTATGGGGGCTGTGTGCCCTCCCATAGCCTACATGTCATCCCATCCGGGAGTAATGTTGATAATTTAAAAAGAGGAATACTAAAACATTTTTTTTTAATTTAACTATAAAATAAATAAATAAATATATTAAAAATGTTTTTTAATAACAAAACATAATAAATATATTAAAAATTAAAACATTTTTGAAATATATATATATATTATTTTCAATATTTTTATTTTTATTTTTTAACTTTAATAAAATTTCAAAAAATATTGAAATTAGTTATAAATATTCACTATCAACTAAATTAATTTTAAGAATATGTTATAAATATACGTGTTGCAAAATGTACATGGTGAAAATTGGGAAAAGTTTGGCAAAAGCCCAAATTTTTGTAGCGGAATTCACGAGGAATTGATGCACAAAAAAATGAAGGTGCACAAGTGTGCGCACTAAAAATGTGTGATGCGTGGTGAAAATCTTGTTATGTGTGGAAAATACTGTTGCGTGGTTGTGCGCGCTAAAATTTGGTGTTATGGAGTACAAGTTGGGATGTGTGGAAAAATATTGATGCGTGGGTGTGCGCACTTAAATTTGGCATTGTGTGGTGCAGAGTTGGTAATGCATGAAAAATAATGGTGCGTAGGTGTGCACACTTAAATTTGGCGTTGCGTGGTGCAGAATTGGTGATGCGCGAAAAATAATGGTGCATGGGTGTGTGCACTTAAATTTGGTGGTGTGCAGTGCATATTTGGTAATTCACGAAAAATAATGGTGCATGGGTGTGCGCACTTAAATTTGGCGTTGTGTGGTGCAAAATTGGTAATGCGCGAAAAATAACGGTGTGAATTAGGTGGTGCATGTGTAATATTGGCGCACATGGTGTCCACACACATAATATTGGCATGTGTGGTGTGCGCACTGAGTATTGGCAGAGTGCAGAGGAATTTTTTTGGTGCGCGCGTAATGTTGGTATGCAATGCATGCATGTTGAATATTCATGTCGCACGATGATTTAATTAATGGTGTGCATGGAGCACTGGTGCATGGTGGGAGTGTGCTAAAATTTGGCATGGTGCGGCATATAGCGTGCAATTTGTGCGGAATATTAGCATGCGACACAAAAATTGTGTGCAACAGGTATTAGTGCATGAAACAAAATTGTGCATGGTAGATATTAGAGTGCGACAAAAAAGTAGTGTGCACAAGATATTGGTGCGACAGAGAAGTGATCCACATTGGATATAGGTGTGCGGAGCATGCGCTACCTTAAGGTGTTTTTGTGCATGCTAAATTTTTGTGTACATTTTCAAATTTGTGTGCATGAATTTGTTTGTATGGTCTACAACAACAGAAAACAAGTGAATTTCTGTGACATTTTATACTATTTGAAGGTCATATTTTTGCAGCGCGTTTTTTAGGCCCTAAACAACATTTTTAGCTACTCAAAAACCATGAGAAAAGGGTGTACCTACCAAGGTACACTTTGTCTCTATAGCTCAAATGAAAGAGCCTAGAGAGAGCTTTCTAATGGTGTAAACCGTTCGTCAAATAGAGATTTTATGAGGAAGTTACAATACAAACAATGGAGGGTAAATTTTAAGACCCAACTAACTTCGAAAGGCCATAACTTTCTTCTCTAGAATCAGATTGAGGCACATGAGTAGTTTATGGAAAGCTATTGAACCATATAAAATAGTCTTGGAGCTGAACTAAAATTCTAGGCATGTTAAAAATGTTTAATATGGCACAGAAGGTACCTGTAACATTCTAGACCAAAAACACTAATTGGCCTAGAACCTTAGCAAGTCGTAACTAGCAACCCAGAACCTAGAAATAGGTGAAACTTGGACCGATTGTCCAAAATATGTAAATGAAGAAAACAACTTGAGATCCTAACAAAACTCCAATGGAGTAGGTGTAAAAATGCATAATTACAACGTCCATTTGCACGAAGTTGAAGTGTGAACAAAAAAATTAATGGACAATTTTCAAATAACCATAACTTTTTGCTCAAGACTCAGAATTGAGCATGGAAGCAGGAATTGGAAATTTCTTGGATAGTAGAATATAACTATTCACCCAGAAAATTGATTTGGGCAGTCAATTTTTCAGGAAATTAGAAGGAATAATTATGATGCATTATTGAACCAAAATTGTACATAATTTCATCAATTTGTTAAATTATTTACCCTAGCAAGTTTTTTTGACTACACCTTTTGTAGAGTTAGCAACAATTAGATCAGAATAGGATCAACACATATTTTAGGATCATGAAAGATACACAGTGGTCTTACATCCATGAAGATAAGATTAGATGGATGTATGTCCATATGGGCAATGAAGGTACAAATTCAAATGGACATGGAGAAGGAAAGGAAGAAAGCATGAAATTGGTAGAGACCATTAAAAGTTTGCAAAAGGATGTCCAAAGTTATAAAACTGATAATGAGAGTCTTATGAAAGACAAGGAGAAGAAGGAGGGCTTCAACATCAAGTTAGCGCAAAGCTAGGAAATAATAGAAAAGAATATGGATAAGGAGAATGACTCAAGCAAATCCAGAAGTTGTAGGTCTCATGATGAGAGGAGAAGAACAAGAAGTGTTGGCAGACATCACCATCACTACCCAAGGAATTCCACTAGGAGAGCACATAGTAGTTCAAGTCCATCCCCTGTAAGGAAACATAAGAGGAGGTCTCAGGTGGATGAGATACAAGGAGAAATGAACAAAATCAAGCCTCCTACATTTGATGGTGAGCACACGAAGGATGAGGATGCAGATACATGGTTGTTAGGCATGAGGAAGTATTTTCAATTGCATAATTAATCTTCACATGCAAAAGGAATAATTTCCATCTATCATCTCAAGGGAAAGGCATCCATGTGGTGGGACCAATTTGTGAAAGTGCAACACATTTATGAAATTTCTTTAAATCTTTCCCATTATTTATATGATACCATTTATTAATTTATTTCATCCTTCCTGAAGGCTTACATAACCTTCTAACAACCTCTAATACCATTATGAAAATTCCTTGCATATTCAACAATATGGAGAACTTACAATAACATGCAAAGACATACATAATTTAAAATAACATACATATTTATAAGCATTCATAACAAAAACTAATTAAGTACATATAACCATGCATTGCTTAGCATAAATTTACATAACAAAAAAATTATGTTTTAGAAAATAACCAATCGGTTGTAGACCTCAAACGTTCCTCCCAACCATAAACATTGTTTTTATATTCCTTTGGTTTAAGCCCCCTTGACATAGCCCCTTATCCTCAAGTCCTATATCCCTTTCCCTCTCATGGATTCCTATCCCCCCATGCTCTCTATCTAAATTGGTATGCAACAATGATGTATATTTTTAATATATTAGAGTGTGATTACAATTTCCAATGCAAGGTTCACCGACCTTTCAACAAATAGTCTCTCCAGCCTAAAATCACACATGATCTTTGGCCCAGAAACCTTCCTGGCTCACCATTCTATGAACAAATATGTTCATTTACAACCTAGGGATCAACCTGGGATATTAAAATATTCAAGGAATGAACAAAAGGCGAAATTTTTAAGACAATCATCAACACTCACAAGGTATCCAAGAAATAAAAGGGAGAGGTCCATAGTTGCTATGGAAGCTTTTGTAGCTAGCTATAAAAACCTTATTCCTACTCCATAAGAACTAGCAATAGAAGGTTCTATTGTTGTCACACAAGAACTAGTAGTAGAACATATAACAACTACACTAGAAACTATTTAGGAACACATTGATGCTACTCCACAAGAACCAACATCTAAAATCGCTACTCTTGCTCCACAATAACCATTAGTAGAAATTGAAAGAACAAAAGAATTCATTGCATACATTCGCAAGGTAGTTAGGAAAACAACCAAGAAGAGAGTCAAGTTTATATCCCGTAAGCTACATTTAATACCTTCCTACAACACCGTTTTGAGAATTAATCATAATTTAAGGAAGGAAAATAAGGGGTTAAAACATACGTTATCTCTTTCTAGAATCAATTTGAGAAAACCCACACCTCATACAGGGCTAGACACACTTGCCAAATCCATTGAAGAGAGTGTTAAGTCACCTTTTGTTGTGTGTGAAGGTGACCATGAGAAAGAAATAATTGTTACAGAATTAATTTCTATAGACTCAATTGCTATAGAAGTTGAAGGAGATGCCTGCTACTAAAGCATTTGAAAATGGAAACATTGAAACCACTAAGATTGTTTCTAAGATTATTTTGGGTTTTGATGTTGTTATTATTCATTATGATGATATTGTTGATGTTTTTGGTAAAATTAATGTTGAAAGTGTTACTAAGATCAATAATCAATATATGAAATATATCATAGAACGTTTTTTTGTAGAAGCAATTGATGATCCTAAGGATTCAAAAGAAGTTGAAATACTCATTGTTGCAGAACCTACTATTCAATCAATAGGTATTCAACTAGAATAAGTAGAAGAGATCAATCTCATTGAAGTAAAAAGATTGAGGGTTGAAATAGAAAAAGTTGAAATACACTGTAGAGGCATATGGAAAAGGTGTGGTTCCATTATCTTAGCATAGAAACAGCATTGATACCTTGACAAAACACTCGACTAAGATTTATTTCGTAGATAGGGATAGATGGGAAAAACTTAGAAAAGAGAAAAAAAAAAATTCCTATATTAGAAGCAGAAGTGAAGACATTAAAAGAAGAAATATTGTAATTGAGTAATCTAGCTTAGGTTGCACTCACATGTAGAGCACCTTCACCCACATGCTTTTTCTTATAGGATAAGTACATGTTATTTTTACTTCAGGATTTGGTCAAGGGAAGGCACATGATTTCAAAACCCCTGCATCATTTTTGGAAGCCTACTCTTTGAGTAATAAAGAGGATAAACATTTTCTCTATGAATTGTATTAGCATGATATTATCTTGTGCAATAACAAAATATGGAACCCTAATCCATTTGTAGGTGACATCCAACTAGGATCCTTCACATCTTATATGAGAAATCAATTTAAGTGGGGTCATGAACAAAACCTCGTAGAGAAGAATGAGTAGGACCTCAATATATAGGTTAGAGGAGAACATGACAGAACATTAATTGTTCTTAAAATACATTGGCAATTCATGGAGTCACCAAAGAGGACCTCTTGTCTTCTTGAGACTCAACAGGAGGTCATCTCCCAATTCCAACATAAAATCAATAGTATAAGAATGGAAGCCTTTTTCCAATGCCAAATGATATGGGATAATTTGAATGATGCATTAAGATAAGGGAACCTCTCGGCTATCGTGATTTTCTAGAGGCATTAGGTCAGGTGGAAAAGTACATACAATGCATGACAAAGTGTGGTGAAAAATGGACAGGTCTACAATTTAATTTTCCTTTGATTTGGTGTCCCACACTAATATATCAATGTATTTACAAGTGAGATCCGTATGTGGAAAACATGTTTTGGCTGCCCATTGAGAAAACTATTGGATATTATACAATAGTAGAATTTAGAGATTCTCCTTACAGTTTGACCAATCTACATCAATCTTCTACAAACTTTAACTTAGATTGATCATGAAAGTTGCATATGGATGAAAAACACTTTTTAATTGGGGGGAGATAATGAGAACCTAATTTTTCATCTTTAGATAACCTTTTTTCTTATTCCTATACCCTTTTTTCTTATTGGCATATTATTACAAAGGTACTCCTTTCCTTCATATTATGGCATTTTATTAAATTATGTTGATGTATTAGGATGATTTGTATGCCTTGTATCTAAATCATAGGGATGAGTTATGTTATAGAAATGGTTATTGAACATAAGCTATAAGTCTTCCATTTTTTTGTTGAACTAGTTGTTATGGATCCACTAGATTCCAATCATGATATCCTTCTTTGTTGCATATCCATAATTGACAATGGTTTTATATATGATGTTTTTGTTGAACCATTTGTTATGGATCCATATGAAAGTTAACTTTAGGTGTTACCTTTCTATTGATCTAGTTGTTATATGTCACTGTTATGAATTCCATTTCTACATAACCATGAGTTATAGTTATTGTGCATTTTCTCCTACATATCTGAATTAGTTCATTACAAAGAAGCTAGCTATACAATAGGAAATGGAGCACGATCCTTAGGAATATTCCATACAATGATTGGTAGGAATCAAATGGTTGTTCAAAACAATAATTCCATGGAAGATATTGCCACCTATCATGCCATTTATGAGCAAACCACTTTGGTTTCTTTGTTATGTTATTTATTTGCTATTATATAGAGTCTGTTTTGCAATAGATTGGGAATATTCGAATCTCAAACACGTTTACATTTAATTATGTTTAATATGTAGTTAAGGGATTGTTCTTATATAAATTTTCTATCACCTCTTAGCAAGAAGAGAGTGGGTTATGCATTCAAACACCGGATACACTGTTACTTTGTCATTTTACAAGTGATTAGTCATTGATCCTTAATAATTGTTTTTCTATCTATGAATTTGTGAATTTCATATTAATGTGAGTGATAGTTAATTACTGAAGATTTTGTAGAACATAGATTTGCAAAGGAAGGTACCACTTTGGAGAGGTGGCATTGTGTTGTTTATTTTCATATTTATTAGTTTAATTTCTTTTAGTATGGTTTATGTTATAGCATGATTTAGTTCCGTTATTATAACCATGCTTTCAGTTTTCATTTACAATTGATGAATCAATTTCTACGCGGCATTGTGTGTCAATAAGATTACATGTTATTGATTGTATAGTTTATAATTACAATATGCTTAATTACTTTGTAATGTCTTGGTCAAATTTCCTTCTTTCTTGTAGTTTAAATAAACTTCATTTTATCATAAGTAGAATCCGATTTCTAGGTAGTGCATAGATAGAATATCAATACTCAATCTTTCAAACATTTATGAAGTCCTTCATATACCTCACATCATACTTTGCAATCATACCATTCATGGGTTGAAAATTAAATGTACTCTTAACCTAAATATATTGTGAGAAATAATAAGGTATATTATAGACCTATTGCATATATCATAATTCCAAATTACATAGGTCTTTTATTTTTGGAGGAACTTTTTATTATCTCACCCATCTCGAAATACATAATATGATTAGCAAGTATAGATTTAGATCTACACACTGTTTTTTTAATATATAAATTGATTGATTATGTTAAGTACCTCAAACTTATTATTAACACTTGACCTCATAATTTCAAGCCTTCATTTACCTTGTTAACTTCAAAAAAAAAATTACAATTAAAAAAATATGCAAAGATAGTGTCACACAAGAACCACCTATTATCTAAAAAAAAGACAATTCATGAAATTATGTCATTTAGATATTAAACCAATGTATTATCATTAACACATGCATTATATTTTATAGGAAAAGTAACATACCATTTTAGAAGAACATGAAATTTATACAAATGAGTTATACAATTTTTCCATCAATAAATGTTACACATTTTGAAATTTAACTCAATTTCCGATGTTTCATCTTTTTATGCCATATTCTAATACGTTTTGATTGTACTTCTAATAATTCCTCCTAGTCAACATATTGTTTTTTTTTTAATTTCATTGCAACTAACATGTCATACGAGGGAAGTATTAGCTTGCACCAACCCACAAATAGATTCAAAACTCACACACTTGAGGAATCATCATCCAATAGAGATCCTTCTAAATATGATCTACTCATGGTACCACCTCAATGAGAAAGTCTATCTCATGCTAAGGTGACAATATTGGTAATTCCTTAAGGAAGAAAAATAGGAATTCAATTATAAGGGGTACACATCTAATGAAAATCCATGTTAATTGTTCATCACTTATATTGGATACATTTGGCTCCTTTAATTGAAAATCACTTATATTGGATACATCTGGCTCCTTTAATTGAACATCACTTTACTTACATAGTAGATATTATGTGTAAATACATTGGCTTACTTTTTTGATTTACATTGACAACCCCTCATTAGTCAAATAATTTCAAAATTTTCCAAAACACCATAATATATTATATTTCTATGGGTCGAAAAAAAAACCATGTTTATTACAACATTATAATATCCCATCATCATAAGTTATAACTCAATTTTGTCATGAAAGCTCCGACTTGAGAAAAAATTTATTTAGTATGAAATCTATATATTGCTTCATAATACCATAAGTCATATCAAGTACTCTAATAAAATTGGTGTCCCTTTTTTATATCAATATGTACCTTGTTAGTGTTTTAGGATACACAAAATTGTACCATTGAAATATATTAAAATTGAAAGGGAAATGCCTCCAATCATACATGTGGTTTCTACTACCATGAATTAATGCTTGGATTGGTGGCTATTAACTATTATATTAATTTAATATTTATTACCTATGTTTTAATTCACAAATGTCCCTTTTGATAATGAAAAGGATGATGTAATTGTCTTTGTGGAATTTTTTGTCATAATAAGGGCCACCACATGTATAATTTGATCCTTGGCAATGGGGATTGGAAAATGTTCTAGTTAGGTTAATGTGGGATAGGTCAAGATTGTGGACAATTTTGGCAAGTTAAAAGGTCCTTCATGTTTTGAATTTTTTGTTGGAAACCTTCCTATTAATCTTTTTTTATAGCCTTGGTATTGTTTGGGACTATCAAAATTGACTATGTGGAGTGTTTTAGGTGCCCTGTCTCCAAAACTATGTATGTAACCAAACAAGGTCAAAAAATACCTATGAACTCTAATTTTACTTGCGAGTGTAACTTGTATATATTATGTCTTTGATATTTACTCACTTAGGTTAGGTGGCTCTAATGTGAATACTTTAGATCCTATGTAAGGATTGAAATAACTCATAAATCAATTTACCCTCATTTTCTCATCTCTAAGGTAGTTAACATAATTCAATGGTTTTATCAATTAAGTCGCAAATATCATTATTTCCCTATTTTCACATCAAATAGAATGAAACCCATTGACTTGGTGTTGTTGGTAGTTCTACGATCAATACTTCCTACATAATGACTCATCAAAATTTTCCCATGCGTTTGCAGTCATGATCAAATTAAGTTATAGTTCCTAATTAGCCTTCGATATGAAACAACACTATTATCTAGCTAACATATGACTAAATGAACCTTCTCATTATTGAAATATTATCTTAACAAAAAAAACATATGCATACCTACTAACACAAAATTGACCTTCTCACTACCATAACCTTATTATTTCCAAAAGGATTTCATCGAAGGTACCATTATTGGGGTAAGTCCCCTTCCAAAGATATATTGTTCTTATTAGAAGAGAAGTTTTGGATTTATCTTGCTTCTTAATTATACTTTTTCTAACTAAGATATTTACATCTTGATGTTAGCATTTTTTTTTTTTTATCTCTATGGGATTCTATCTTTAAGGACTTATACCATATTCTATAATGTATTTAATGATATGCCTTTCAACTATCCAAATCTTAGTTTGGTTTGGTTTTTTCTGTAGTGATTTTGATGCTATGGCATAAAATAGAATATATGAGTTAATCTAAGTTTTATTAATAAGAGTTAGGGATTTCCTTAAAGTGCTTCTTTCTCTACATGTTTTTTAAGGAATATTATTATTGTTCATTCAAGTTTCATATTTCCATTAACCTTCATGGTAATTTTTCTAGTTACAAGTTTATAGTATAAATGAATTGAAAAATCCTTTTTTCTTTTAGTTAACTAGTCCATAAAAATTTAAACACCAAAAATACACCTCAAACTTCACCTATTCATATAATGAAATGTTTGTAACATTCTCAAAGAATCTAAATATTTCTAGACTCTTTGAAATCTCTCTCCACCTATTCATAAGATGGAATGTTTGGGACATTTTCAAAGTATCAAAATATTTCTAAACTCTTTGAAATATTTCTAAATATCTCTATAGATGTCTTTGAGGATAGAGCCTTCCAAAGATATTAAAAGAATCTCTAGCTTTCAAACCTTGAACTTTATAAACTCTAAAATGTTATTTTTTTTAAATTTCAAATAATTTTACTGCTTTAAATATTAAAAGAATAAGTTAATCTATTTTTATAAATTTATAAAAAAAATTATAAAATTTGTAAACATAATCAAAATTTTATCATAATCAATGTATAGTGTAACAATGATTTTAAAGATTTTTCTCAATTATAAAGTCCTCGTAATTTGAATTAAAAATCTATATAGATGTAACCCAGCCGTTCCAAGGCGTCGTAATCTTTTTAGAGGTTCGTTAAAAATACTTTTGAACTTTGACTTGCTCATACGTTGAATCTTTTACATTTTTATCTTTAAAGAAGATCATAAAGGTAGAAGTAGTTGGGTCGCCAATATCCAGCCTGACGGCCTATGATTCACATGCTGTGATATTACTGGCCGAAGTAGTTGAGGACTCTTTGACCATGTAGCATGAAGCTACTAGTTGTACAAATTTTTAAATAAAGAAGCCAACGAAAAACTTTTATTTTATTTTTGGACGATATTCTTTTTATAATTGAATTTTTTCAATTGTAATGAATTATTTATATTTTTGTTTTCAGATTTAGAGTTATTTGTCGGATAATTTACAGTTGGTGTCATATTTGTTATCGATATTTTTAATCTGAATGGAAATTCTTCATCAAAACTAAATGTGAATTTATTATTTAGATTCTTTTAAATTTAAAATTATAACTTTTATAACAAAATATATAATTTATAAAATATATATATAATTTTCAAATGAATTATTTACCTTCTTTTGAATTCACACATATAACTTTTATGGTAATATATATAATTTATAATATATATATATATATATATATATATATATATATATATATATATATATATATATAATTTTTTAATTTAAACGAGTAAATTTTATAACAAAATATATAATTTATAAAAATTTTAGTCTTACTATTATAAATGACTTAAGCTTATAATTTTATGAAAAACAAAAATGTAATTTTAAATTTTATTATTAAAAAATGATTACCTTGTTATTATCTTTTCAATTAATACTTTTGATTTCATTTCACAAATTTATATCTGCCATTCTTAATTTAATAAATAAAATAAAAATATAATTTAAATTTACATTTTTGAGTTTAAACTTTAAATCTAGAATTTTCTAATTAAATTATTGAAAATGACTACTTTATTATTATCATTTTATTGAATATTTTTTTTTTCTTTTATTAAATTTTTGTTCCATGCAACATGAGTTTTCAACATGAGTTTTCAAAAATGGGAATTTTGGGATACATTTTAAATCTTATTTCAATAAAATTGAAAGTCAATGAAGGACAATGTTTCTCTTATTGCAACAACTACAATATTGAAATTACTAATTTAATTTGTGCTTATAATTATATGCATATATTTAACACAATACTAAAACTTTAATATCCATAAATATTCCATTAAAAAATGAGAAACAAAATTGAAAATACATATATACAATTTTAACATCTTTTTAAAATTAAACTTTACATATATAAACTTCAAACTTTGTAAATTTGAAGCATTATTCCTTTTTAATTGGAAAAAGAAAAATTGCACTACTATTCTAATATGAAAATATAATAATAGTCAATGATATTGTTGGTTGATATCAACTACAAAGTGGAACAAATGCTTGTCATGGATAGGTTTGATTTATTTGACTTTCATGTTTAGTTTGGGCTTGAAGGAAAACATACATGCATTAAAAGTTTTTCATATCCACAACCATAAAATGAGTATTATTAACTAATTTTTGAAATAATATTTAAGTGTAGTTTAATCTTAGTTTATGGTGATATTTTGAATAAATATAATGAAAATATTTGCAATAAATTATGTATTGTAATAATGGAATAAAAATATTTACATTTTAATTTAATATAATTCTAATTTAAAACTCTATTTTTAGGAAACTGGTTTCCAAACTCTCGTTTCCTTCATGTTGAAGCTCTCAAAAAACTCCCGAGTTCCCAAAAGAGTTCCCAATCTCTGGGACGTTCCCTAGTGCAACTATGGTTCCATGCGAATTTAATAAATAAAACAAAAATAAAAATATATTTTAAGTTTACATAGCTTATACTAATTTAAACCCTCACTGTTTTACTAAATGGTTTTTTTCCCAGAATCCTTCCACATAAATCTGCACTAAATCACTATTTTTTGTTATTTAAAATCCATTTTTGAATGTAGAAATGGATTCAGCTTGCTAAAAAAATCTCGTAGGTTTATACATAAATAATCACTCAAATCTGCAGATCTAACAACTTCTCGTTCAAGCAAACATCCCCAAAAAATATCGCCAAAAAAATAGAAATGTCAAAAAAACAACTTGCTCTACCTAGATCCACCTGATAATGAAACATAAATGAAAAAAATGAATTCAACAATTAAATAAAAAATGCCCACTGCTGATCAAATTATAAAATGACCCAGGCACGCCAGAAGCTGAAACTGTAAAAAATTGTGTACACTCGATCTCTGTGGTGTTAACATCCAGTGCAACTGCATGACTTCGGGGCAAAAGAACATGTTCCATAAGGCTTGTTAGGAACGTTACAGTTTATCACATAACAACATGAAGTTTTAACACAACTTTTACCCCCT